>SNQJ01S0056255.1:14948-36286 GCA_010110895.2 Picea sitchensis
TTGGGCTTGGTGGTGGTCGTGGGTTCAAATCCCATGGACCCCAAAACAATTTTTGAAACATGCCACTTCAACTGATGACTGGGTGCCACATGGCTGCCCATGACTAGGCCACGTGGCATCTCCCCATTTGACGGATTAATGCCACTTGTCAGCTATTGACTGGTCTAGTTGCCTGCCACATATCTGCCTTGTCAGTGAACCTGCCCAATCACCATCAACCAGAGAGTGCCACATCATCTCCTACACAGTCAGCATGCTGATGTCATCATCATTGACTTTTTGACCAGTTGACCTTTGACTTTTTACCTGTTTGGGCTTCCGATCAGAACGCGATAAATTTCACATACGGAGTCTGTTTGACGAAGTAAATATACCGCCGAAATCAGGAAGACGAGACAGACGCAATGGTACTAGTTTTGTCACATTCCAAGAACTTTCATTTTTGAGCATTTTTAAACCCTATCAGGCTTCTGGATCCAATTTCGGATCACTCCCGTTATTCTAGGTTGGCCAAAGTTTCTCCTTGCCATTCTTTGTGTTCGCAAAAAACTCAGTCCGAAAAATTGTTTAGTAACTCTCCGAGCATATTGAAGAAGTTACTACTAACTTCTCTAATATGCTCAGGAGAGTTAAAATCAAGTCCTCCAAACACCTTCGAAGCAATTGGAAGCAACTCCTCCGATCATGTCGAAGGAGTTAATATATAAACTCCTCCGATATGACCGAAGGATTTCTTTGTAAGACCTCCGAGCACCCCAAGACTGGTTAAACCACTTCTGAATACTTATCAGAGAAGTTACTAACAACTCCTCCGATATGTTTAGAGAAGTTGTTATTAACTCCTCAGATATGCTCAGAGGTGTTGTTATTAACTCCTCTGAGATACTCTTTTTTCCTCCAATTTGCATCTAGAGAGTTGTTATGTTTTGCTCCGATTTCACCTTTTCAGGTTAATTCCCAAGATTTTTCACCCTAAAATCTCAATGGGAATTGAATTCTATTTGACATCTATGAGGAACAACGAGTCATGACTAGTTTTCATTAATTATTATGATTGATTTGAACATTTAAACTATTTTTCAAATAACATGCTCCAAATTTATCCTGTTTGCAGGTTCATACATGCCACTACGAAAGAAAACAACAATGAATCCATCAGGGGATGAACCATTTGGCAGCTCCCAACAGACAATAGAGACAAAACGTGTTAGGGTCGTATACGATGATACATCAGGACTTTTGGACAAAGAAGGAGATACTTTGAAATGGGGGGAAGTCTATTACATGTTCAAGAAATCAAACTTCTCTACAGAAGGAGAGGACCCAAGTGAACTCTAGGAATTTAAGAAAATAAAAAAATCAAGAATTTTCAGGGTGGTGACATATCCAACAATTTTCCCTTGTGCGGATGCTGTCTCTTGGATTTTGAAAAATGTAGACGTAGATAGTAGGTATATCTTTAATTCAAGAAAAGAGCCGATAAATTCATTCAGGCCTGATGATTTAGCCAAGTGTTGTCATCTTGAGGTCGAAAACAAAAATCTAGATGGTAACTCCTTAGCGAGTTGGAGATCACACCGAAGGATTTGTTCCCCACTTGGTATAAAGTAAACAATAAGTTCAAATATTGACCCAAGAGTCGATACCCCACAACCAATCCAAGAAGACCCTACCAGTATATGGTAGCCATGCTGTGCAAGTTGTATGGGGAACCATATGTGACACACTTTCCTTTGTCAGATATGCCATTAATTTATTTCTGTGCAGATGTAGGGGCCTCATTCAACTGGGTAGACATATTGTCTGAGAATCTTAAAGATGCGATTTCAACAGTTACACAAGCACAACTAGGTAGCTTCCCCAACTTCCACATGTCTTCATACCTTCTAGACATAATGTGAATCGCTCACAAATACCCGAACATGGGATGGAGTTGGTTTCTCGCTGATGCCTCTATCCATATTTAATACAAGGTTCTTTGGGAGCACAAATACCAAATAGAGTATTAAAGGATCTGTGAACGCTTCCTTTCCCCACTGTACGAGTTTATTTTTTGCACCTCCCCACCTTGTATGACTGACAAGGCCCTATAAGTTATAAGGAGGATTGGGGATTGGTATTTAATGGAACATGGTACATATGTCAGGATATACGGTGCAATGAAACCACCTCATCTACTTCCAATATTCGTCCTCGAAAATCTTGTGCTCCAGGAAGTAGCATTTTAAACCATCATGCATGGGGTCGGAGGAATTCTATATAGATCGAAGAAATCCATTTTGTCTCCATTGCCTCTTTACATTGGTAACTACTTTTTTGAAAACACTAAACAAGACCAGACATAATTAAACATCTTTCTCTCCTACCATTTTGGAGAGGAAATGTTCAGGAGACACAACCCCAAGAACATCATCAAATGGCATCTTCATAGCATGAGACTCCTTTACGAATACACCACCGAGTTCTGGTAAGAGGAAGGAGTACATAAAAATGAGAGAACTTATGACGAGGTTATTTTCAATAGGCGGGGTCAACCAAAAGGTAGGATCACAGACGAAGAAGTTGCAAGAGAGGCGGCCATAAAATATGCAGAGAGAGATGAAGTTGAGAGATCTTCCCCCATCTCCCTCTTGACTCATTCGGGTTCCAAAGAAGGAGATGAAGAAGCACCAACTGATAACAAGAGGAGGGGAAAAAAGAAGGTGTTGAAGAAGAAAAATGATGCTAAAAAGAAACAAAATCTAGAAGATGACAAATCAAAGGCCAGGGTAGAAAATGAAGCAAGAGAAAAAGAAGAGGCCGAAGTGAAAGACATTGTTGAAAAATAAAAAGAGTTAGCTGAAGCAGCAAGAGTAGCAACAAAATTAGTAGAAAAGGAAGCAATAGATAAAGCTATTGAAGAACAAAGGCAGAAGAAGAATGCATATGATAGAGAGGTTGACACACACCCGATGGACTTGGATGCCCCTGGAACATCCATCGTAGGCGCAAGAATAGAAACAACAAGTAGTTGTTTGGTTCTCGGGCCTTGGGAACCTTTTCGGTCAACCTTAATATTGGATCTCTGTAGTTTCACGTACGATAGAAAAACTGGCCAAATCGTACAAGAAAGGGTTAAAAAAGTTCTAGCAACATAAGGAGATCCTTTATCAGTAGTGACCTAGGTTCCCGTCATAGGAGATGTCAGGGAAGATCTTGTTGCAACAACTAAGGTAGGATTTGTATTCATGGATGCAACTGTGGATAATATACAAAGGCCATGCCAACATAATGAGGAAAAGTAAATGAGGATCAAAGAGTTAGAAGAGAGGCTCCAACAAGTTAAGATACATGAAATAAGTCTTCTCAATTTTAAAGCCAGCATGAAAAAAGTGAGAAATGAGCTGGAAGGTTCCATCATCGATATGTATTCCAACCTGCATCTCTTCCAAAACATGGTTGCGACAGATATTGAACAAAACTACCGGATACAAATGCAATTGACGTAATACGATACCATCCAGAAAGGTATATAAGACATTGATACTTGGATAGCAGAGAATCCTAATGCGCCTCTGGAGTTGTATAGACCCTCAAAATCAATGAGGAAGATAGATTTGTATGCGTTAGACCATTTCCAATATGTAGGGAAACGAGCGGACAAATAAGTAACCGAAGCAATGGGGACCTGTTCAAGAAATCACAAAGATGATCAAGAGTTGATAAGTCATGGTTGGCTCCCAAGGTTAGATGAGCTTGGGAAGAATTTGGTCATGGAAGAATTAGTGAATGCAATTTAGGAAAGTACAAGTAGAAGGAGAAAAATAGTTTAAACATTTGCCTTTGTCTCAATTGATCTTATTGATCAACATTTAATATAGCCAACAAAGCTCCATACTATGATACATGCTTACATGAAAAGATTGGAGAAAGATATGAGTTCCTTGGATAATAACATTGCCATGATCGAAGTGATGTTGGAGAAACTATATTACAGGAGGATTGAGTCACTGTATAACCAGTTGGAAGTCTGGACGACTTATCTACGGAGCAAAAGTTCATAGGAAAAGGAAAAACAATTGATTTCCCTTTCATATTTTTCCTAACTACCTCAAGTTTCATCCTTTTTTCCACTTGTCATGAGAGAAGGGAATGTGAACAATTTTGTAACTTCCTTTTCAATAAGAAGGCAAAACGACAAATAGGAGTTACTATTATTTGTATAAAATAGACTAGAGACTCCCTGAACAAGGACTTTTTTTTTTGTTTTTTCAAGCATTGAATAGACCCAAGAACTTCTTCGAGAACTTATGCAGTGTTAATGAATATTGAGAATCCATTAGGGCCATCATGTTATAGAAGGAATTCCGTGTAGAAACTGATCCAAGCTTTGAACTACTTCAAGTGAAGATATTTTCTGTTTCTATGGACTGTAAGAATGCTTTGTTTGTTGTAGACTAATTCTCATACAATCTTAATCATTCTACATTTATTGGTGTTTCTTTGAATATTTCCATGCCTTGAGTTTTGTGAGTTATTACAATATATGTTGTTATGATTTAGACTAATCTAATTATACACGTATGTATGCTATTGCTTCCAATCTTTCTCTTTTTATACATCTAACTGTATTAAAGTTTTGTGCAAAGTTTTGGTTGCAAAATAACTCACTGGTTACTTTAGAAAGCTCCTAGATAGGATAGGTTAGCATAGATTAGTGATAGATTAGTTGTCTTTACATACATGGTCTTCATATACATCTTTGCATTTGCAACCATCCACTTCAACGATACACCAGACTGTAACTGGTAAGAAAACCAAAACTTAGCAATAAATGACAACCGGGCCAAATTCTAGATGGGACTCCTAATCCAAATGGTGTGTAGTCTAATTGGGACTGTATACCGGGGAGTACCCCTTGCTGTTGTCGGGCGAATTTGGACCCCTCAACACAACCCCAAGAAATATTTCTTTGGAACGATAGAAGGAAAATTATTGGGACACATAGTAGCTACACAGGGGGTCAAGATCAATATGAAGAGGGTAGAAGAAACAAATAATATCTTCCTACCCAGACATAAGAAAGATCTCTAATTAGTTTTTGGGAAGATCAATTTTCTTCGAAGATTTATACCCAACTTTGTTGAGCTCATCAAGCAAATGGCTAGAATGATAAAAATGACAATGATCCAACTAAAGATTCTTTCTCAGCAATAAAGAATGCACTGGGAGAAAATCCTATGTTAGTGAGCCCTAAGTTCAATGAATGATTTCCCCCTTTTCCTTTGAACACATTCTCACAACAATCCTCCCAAAGAATAATGATGAGGGACACGAATAACCCATTTAATTTTTTAGCAAATCCCTCAGAGAAGTAAATATGAAGTACAACATCATGGAAAAATAGGCCTACACTCTGGTAAAATCCCTAAATCTATTTAGAGAATATGTATTACTGTCCCATATAGTTTCTTATGTCCCACATATTTCAACCAAGGAAATACTCTACACGATAGAAGTAGATGGAAAAGGGGAATTTGGATCACAAAAATTCAAGAATATGACATTGTGATCAAAACCACCAAGTTGATTAAAGGCCAAGGGATGGAAAAATTGATGGTTGGAGATAACTTTCAAGCATTGGGAATAAATGCGATATAATATTAAGATATAGGAGACCAAGAAACATAAGCGAGGTCATATATTAAGTCTTGCTATCGACAATCCTCATGGTACCAGGATATATCATATATGTTGGGCACTATATTTTGTCCCTAGGGAATGGACAAGTCCCATATGATATCTTTGAAACTTAGAGTAGTTAAGTACCATAGGGTTGGGGCTCAACTACATTGGAGAAACCCACATCTGTAGCTTCTTATACATATGTTGGAAGAAGAGGAAAACTATAAGAAGACGGGATTAAACTAGAATCCCATAATGGCCCATATGTGAAAGTTTAGTGATTAACACAAGATTCATTCCCAACCCCTGCCTAGTACTACACCAAAGAGAGGTATAAAGACTCTTAATGCAACAAAAGCTATAAATTTTGTTGAAACCACACATTCCTCAATTGTTTTGATATTGGAGGAATCTACTAATTCTAATGAAATTTTTGTGATCCGATAAAACTATATGGGATAATCATTAATTAAATTGTTTAATGAAAATTTTGTGATTTGATAAAACTGTGTGGGTTAATCATTGATTAAATTGTTTCATTCTAGATGGATTTTAAGGGAGGATTTTGGTCCAAATCTGTCAGTTGAAATGGGAATTATTTTTAAAGAAGACAATAAAATTTAATAGTTGAGCAGTTATAAATTAGGGAAATACAATGAATCAATGAATCAATTGGTAAAGAAGAATTATTTCCTTTACATAAGAAGAGGAAATATGAAGGGGTTTGCAATCAAAGTCACACTTTAATTAAATTCAAATAGAAATTCCATACATTTTGTTTTTCCATTAAAAACATAATAAAAATATTAATCAATAGCCTTTGCGAACTTTATTGAATTAATTAACAATGTTTTTAAATCTTATTACATTTATAAAGCCACTTAAAATATTAAAATCATCATCTAACCAACAACTATAAAAAAAAAACCCAAACCATAAAAACTATTGCAAACTTTATTAAATTAATTACCAATATTTTTAAGCCTTATTACATTTATAGAACCACTTATAATTTTAGGATCATAATCTAACCAATAACTATTAAAAAAAACCCAAACCATAAAGAATCAAAATACATCATTACATCAAGCTCTCACAGAATATCTCTTTGATTCCCAAATCATATCATTTGTGGGAGGAAACCAAATATTTATCTAAATAATACATATATTCATAGATAATAATCACTCATTGAACTTCCAAATACAATTCAAGGTTGTGGTTTGAATTTTCAGTGCTGATTTTTAAAAATGTATGTATGGAATGCAATCCAGGTTTTTTTGTTGCATTATGTGTAGAGCTTAGGTGAAGCCCTTAGTTTCTATATATTTTGTTGAAATTTGGTGTGTGCATAGAGGAATATGTCCTTTAAGACATAGAAAAATTGCAGACTCTAAATCCAATTATTGATTATAAATTGGTTAAAATATTAAAATCCTATTATTGTAAAAATTATGAAATTTCTACACATTAATTCTATAAATATGTGTTGCATTTAAACTCAATATATTTTAATGAAATTTAGATTTTAAGTAGAGAAAAGTGTCATCTATAACATATCCAAATTTTAGAACTTAATTCTAAGATATGAGAATATATTAATCTTTTAGACCTTAATTTTAAGATATGAGAATATATTAATCAAAACACAAGGCCTTTGCTATTGCATAAATTATGAATTTCTATGCTTTGGGGCTAACCACATGCTTTGTGTTTAAAATCAACATTATAAGATGGAATATGCTTTGTGTTTAAAATCAACATTTTAAGATGGAATTTGATAGAAGAAATAAAATGTTTTATATAACATAAACAAATTTCAAACTCTAACTTCTAAAATAAAACAAATAGAAGAAATAAAATGTTTTATATAACATAAATAAATTTCAAACTCTAACTTCTAAAATAAAACAAAGTGAAAATATTTTTGAGAGTAGGATTGCTCAAACCAATACTTGAGTGTGTGAAAATATAACTAGCCAGAACAGAAAGGGACCACTATTCTACATTTATATATATATATATATATATAATATTGAAATTTCATTCACGGAAACAAAATTTTCCATCTACCCAATAAACAAAGTTGAAAATTATCATAAGCTGGGATGGGAGACGTTCATGCAATAGATGATTAATAGGAAAGATATATAATTTCTAATCAACTACATTCTATTTGACTAATACATTAATTTATACTAATTTACATACGTTCATCCAATAAATAAATAATAAGAAGAAATGCATATAATTTCTCAATCAACTACATACTATTTGACTAATACATTAATTTATACTAATAAGAATAAAGACATATAATTTCTGAATCAACTACATACTATTTGACTAATACATTAATTTATACTAATATACATGAACACCATCTTGATCAATAATGTACTCTAAATAGTGTCTATACCATTCCTCGAAACTTTAATTCTCAAAGATCATGCCTTTATGACTAAGGCTGACTATTATGTGATTACAACTAAATAGTGCCTATACCATTCCTCGAAACTTTAATTCTCAAAGATCATGCCTTTATGACTAAGGCTGACTATTATGTGATTACAACTAGCTTCTATTTTACATCTTTATGTTCCTTACATGTGTTAAATAATAATTTGTAAGAATTATCATTAATGTGGGAGAGACTTGGGACAAAGCATATATGTTTTTTATTAGTTATTTAGAAATAAATTGTTGAATACCATTTAAGTATTTCATTTTATTATTTTACTTTTGCATTTAGGGTGATGTTATCATATTAATTATTATTAATTTGTGTTGGGTTGTTATAGTTTTTGTAGTAAAACCACACCACCAATTGGTTAGTTTAGTGGATCGAATAGGTGGTTAAGTTAAGCTGATGGTTTGGTTAAGACCTAGTGTCATCGATGACTTGAGCTGATTGAGGTCGATAGAAGCTCTAATCGGGTATCGAATTAGGTGGTCGAATCGAACTAATCATGAGATTCAGAGGATTGCAACCAATCATCCTGCATGGATCCTCAGAATCATTTTTAAGCACCACGAATTAGGGTTTTCAAATCTTATAAATATGGTGTGTTGTAATAATGTAAAAGGTTAATCTTAGTGATTTGAAACTCTCAAAATGAGAGGTATGTAATGGTCATATAGATGTATATGTAATCCAAATTCGCTGTAGGGGTTGTTCTTGTGTAAAAGAAAAAGAGTAGGATGACAATTGTGTCTTAGGTGTGGAACAATGTTAGTCACGTAACTCTTTATTATATGAATGAATAATACAATAAGGAGTAGGAGTCACTCAAGGAATGTTGGTTTTATCGGATAAAATATCTATGTACTGTGTGATTATCATTGATTATTTTTTGCTTAATTTTGTCTTCTCTTTCCTGATTGGTTTAGTGTGAGTATTATTTTCTCTACAAGTGGTATCATAGCTTGTTTTGTTGCTCTATACAAGTCGTATCAGAGCAAGGTTAAGAAGATATTAGATCTAAGATAAACCTAGGTCCAGTGGGAGTTATAAGGAAATGATATTTAATTTGTGCTTAAAAGAATGGAAAGAAGTCCAAGGATAGAGATTGAAAAATTTAATGGCCAAAATTTTGAGCCATGGAAGCTTAAAATTGAAGTTCTCCTTGTATATTGAGAACAATGGGTAGTTGCGAGTCACAGAACAATTCCGATAGGTATGTTGAAGGAAGACTAGGAGAAACTCAAAATAAGGGCAAGGAGCTCGATCTGACTTTATCTTGCAAATTTGGTACTACTGAATGTCTCAAGTGAAGACACTACAAAGAAATTGTGGGACAAGTTGGGAAACATGTACCTGTTGAAATCCTTGGTAAACAAGTTGTTTCTTTAGAATAAATTGTATCTTATGAGGATGAGCGATGATAGCTTAGTAATAGAGAACCTAAATGAATTCAATACCGTGATACGTCAGTTATTTTCTTTGGATATTAAAATCACTAAGGAGGAGAAATGTATCATTCTGTTGTGTTATTTTTCATATTCATGGGATAGTCTAGTCCTGGCTATTGGGAGTAATGTAACCACAATAACGCTTGAAGACTTCGTTGCATTTTTGTTATAAGAGGAAATGAGGCAGAAAAACATGTAAGGATTGACCAAGGATTCCTTGATGGTGAGAGGTTGAATGATCGACAAAGGTAAAGGTAAATTATTTTGTACCATACAAGGATGGGCCTGCTACCAGCAAACGTCCATAGCCCCGACTTGTACTTCCCACACTTTACAATGCTTCCAACTTCCTTATATTTATTAATTTCACCCTTTAGATTTGATTTATAAAGAATTGCATATGCAATTGGGTGAATGAAATGGGGTGGTACAAGAGATCAATTTATTTCAAAGAATAGATATGAAGAGAGATCGAGAAGTTAGAAAACTTTGGTTAGAATAGAGAAAATATATTGAAATAGTCTTGAAGTGTTTCAACATCAAGGTACCAATTCCCGTGGGGGAAAAACTAACCGTTGAACAGTGTCCAGAGACACAGGAAGAAATAAAGGACATGGCATGTGTTCCATATGCTAGTGTTTTTGGAAGTATGATGTATGAAATGGTTTGTACTCGACCATATATTGCTCATGTAGTGGGAGTATTGAGCATGTACATATCGACACCTGGGAAAGAGCACTGCATAATTGTTAAGAGAGTGTTCCGGTACTTGTGTGGCACAACAAAATATGTGATATGTTACCAAGGGAAACCTGAAACTGATAGGAAAGTGAATGTATATGTATTTGTCGATGCCAACTAGGTTGGATATCTTGATTGAAGAAGGTTGCCCATCGGATATGTGTTCAAGATGTTTGGTGGAGAAATCAATTGGATGAGTAAGAGATAGATAGTTGTAGCCTTGTCGAAAATAGAAGCTGAATACATGAAAACCACTCATGCATGAAACTACATTGTATTATTGCATAGACCGTGTTCAAGGACTTGGTTTGAGAAACAAGCTATGGAGATGAATTGCGACAGTCAAAGTGCAATTTTCTTGGCAATGAACCCAACTTACCATTCCAGGATGAAGCATATTGATGTACAATACCATTTCACGAGAGACATGGTGGAACACAAGAAGGTACTGCTAGAGATGGTAGACACTTTGGAAAACATAATAGACTCTTATACCAAGTCTGTGATTGTTGTGAATTTCTCTTGGTGTAGACAAGTAATGGGCATTGCTTCCCTGGGTCAGCGAACAAAAGTTCAAGTTCTCCTATTTTAGTAAAGAAGACAACAAGAGGGAGAATGTTGGGTTGTTATATTATTTGTAGTAAAATCACAATCAATTGACTGGTTGGTCAAGGTGGATCGACTAGGTGAATGTTCGACTCGATGGTTAAGTCAAGTCGATGGTATGGTTAAGTCGGAGGCCGAGTCCATAACTTGAGATGATTGGAGGTCCAACGAAGGTCGAAAGATGGTCAACTGAAAGAGCCTACTAGAGATCGATTGTAACAAAATCTCGATATTAGTGAGATTGCAGCCAATCATATCCATGGATCTATAACCGTTTTTGGGCACCATGAATTAGGGTTCTGCATGCAGTAAATCCTATAAATATGGCATGTTGTAATACTGTAAAATGTCACTCTTAATGATTTGAAAATATCAAATGAGAGGTATGTAATGGTCATGTAGATGTAATTAGAATTGGCTGCAGGGGTTGTTCTTGTGTAAAAGCAAGAGAGTGGGATGCCGATTGTGTCTTAGGTGTGAACCAAGGTTAGTCATGTAACTATTTATTCTATGAAAGAATATGACAACATGGAGTGGGAGTAGCTCAAGGAATGTTGGTTTTTTGATTAAGAGTTTCCAGGGTAAAATCTCTGTGTACTGTGTGATTGTCATTGATTATTTTTAGTTTATCATGTCCTCTATTTCCTGGTTGGTTTAGTGTGAGTGTTATTTTCTCTACAATTTGCACAAAATAAAAGACATGTGCAAGAATGAGAAATAGAAAATAGTAATTAATCAAACAAATTATTATTAACATAAAATTTATAATATAAGTACACTTCTAAATCATTATGACCACGAGTCAACTAAACTCCAATATATTGAAACCAATTAATTAAAAACTTTAATGCCATAATTTAAAAAAAAAGAAGTCATGCTTCTAAAATTGAAACATATATCCAACTATTTTTTAAATTATAGAATAGAAACATAAATTCTTCATAGACTAAGAGAGTTTCATCTTGATATAGTTGAATTGCCAAATACCCCTAGATTTGATATAGTTGAATTGTCAAATACCCCTAGACTAGATTTGATATAGTTGAATTGTCACATATAGGATTGAAGGAGATGGAATATGAAATAGGGTGTCAAGGGATACTCAGGAAACATGAGGACCCGACGGTCAAATTGTATGCCTCAAATTTTTTGACTGCAAAAATGTGTAACAGGAAATAGGGCATGATGGAGGGGTACGACGAACAATCTGTATATCACGGAACCTCTGAAGCTAGAGGTGCAATCTTGAACCCGCCAGCCCAGGAACCTGCGATCGAAAAAGTGGCTAAGTATGGAATGAGGAAACCGTCAGTCAGAGTTATGATATAGAATCATGAGTATAAATGTGAACCCGTGAGTTTGCCAACCCGTGCACCTAGACATTTTCGGAAAGACGAATAAGCAAAGCAACCATAAAGTGAAAGTAGACAAGAAAAACGAAGGGGAATTCGATTAAGTATAGAAGAGGGAAAAAAAGGGATAATATAAAGTGGGAAAATTAGAAATGGGGAGGGAAATGTTTGGAAGCGGGAAGTGTCAACAAAGGCCCATTGTTGCCAAATCATCATTTTCTTGTCCAATATTATATGCACCCACCCATTTTGTGTGTTTGATTTACTAGCACAATTGGTATACCTTTTCGAAGATTGTACTTCAACCCCCTCTGCTGTGGTATATAAGAATTCATCTTCCTGTCCATCCAATCTGTTTCTTTCAATGTAGCAACGCCGAACATACAATGGACATGAAGGTAAATTAGTATGCAGAAAGATATGTAAAAGAAACAAATACAGTTCTATTTATTTCAATGTAGCAACACAGAAAATACAATTCACATGAGGATAAATTACTATGTAGAAAGATACGTAGTATCTACATACAGTAAAATAGGTGCAAAACAATAGAACAAATATACAGACAATAAATGAAATACTAAACATTGGAATACGAAATAAGAGTAGAGTCATGCACCTTTGTAACTCCTCCTCTACATTCATGACAAAGAGTCCATAGTCTTCTCTAGCCACTCTGTTTGTTTAAATGTAGCAATGCAGGAAAATACAATGGACATGAAGGAAGATGGTATGCAGGAAGACATGTAAAAAAATAAACAAAGTTCGATTTATTTCAATGTAGAGGAACACAAAATACAAATGACATGAAGATAAGTTATTATGTAGGAAGATACGCAATATCTACATACAATAAATTAGGTAAACACATATACATACAATAAATGAAATACAAAACAATGGAATATGAAATAACAATACAAGCATGTACCTTTGTATCTCCTCTTCTACACTTGCGGTAAAGACTCCTTCATTTTCTCTAGCTATTCTGTTTGTTTCAATGTGGGAACACACAAAATACAATGAACATGAATGGAAGCTGGTATGCAGGGGATAAAAAGTAATATGTACATACACTAAATGTAATATCCCCGGGTCAAACTCGAACTGTAAAAGTAATAATGTACTTAAGCTGGTGATCTTTTTTATATCTTTTTGGAATGCATCTTCCATAGCATAGTGCGCACTTGTACTGCGCAGTAAAATGCTGAAGTGTACACATTCCAAGATACCGTGCATAACATATTAAGTGTGCGTGATTGTGAGGCCAGTGAGCCTTTGTGTATATGCTACGTTTTATACGCTGGTGAGCTAGTTATTATAAGCTAGGATGCTTATGTTGTGATTAGGCCGAAGAGCCTACATGTTAAAGGCCAGTGCGCCTATTTTTGTATATGTCTCATAATTAATATAACATACATCGTTGCGCGCAGACCGACCACGATAAAAGAGATGGGGGACTAAACTCCACACTAGGGGAAGGGAGGGACATACGTTAAGGAAAAGGGCTAAGCTAGGGAGCTTAAGCCAAAAAAGAATATTATATTAATATTTCTTAAAACATAAAGTATGGATAACTACTTTATCCTAAGTTCTAAAGTTGGGGACAAGTGGGCCAAAGTAGTTCCCAACATGACAAGTGTCAAGTTGGGGACATGCATACATATTGTTGGGACTTAGTTCATTTGGGGACACTATTCCATCATTCATTCCTTCCATCATTCAGCCATGATTGCATGACCATTTTCACTCACGTAGTCAGTTATCCTCCATACTTTTTGTCACTGTACCTGAGCTTGTACCCATGGCCATATAGGTTTGTGTAGCTGGTTAGATGGGGAGTTGGACTGAAGAAGCGGGTTGTCTGGCCCGTGGGATACTAAAGAAGCGGGTTGTCATGCCCGTGGGATATTGAAGAGGCGGGTTGTCATGCCCGTGAGCAATTTCTCTTTGGGTGAGAGAATTGTTGGGAATTAATTTTCTGAAGGTACCAAACTGCAGCTACAAGGCTCAGAGACTTCCTGTCTGACCTATTGTTGAAGCCCTAGAAGGGAAGTGGGGCAGCCAAAGGACTGTTGAGCAGAGAAGGCGCACACTTCCTGGGGTGGGACATGCATGTGGGGAATGAGAGATTGTAGGCTGTTAGTTTGAGTAGGCACCTGTGACAAAGTCTTTCCTGTTTTCCATGAGCCATTAGCCTGGTTAGGAACCCTTTACCCGGGTGGAGTTTAGTCCCATCTTGGGGGTGACTCACTGTTGATAGTGATGAATAGTGTGGTTTAAGGTTGGGAGCTTCGTGGAAGGTCTGCACACATTTGGTGATATTCTTACCAAGATAAGTGTCAAATGTGTGATAAATTTACATGTTACATTATTATTTCCGTGTTTATTTTTATGGGTATTGCTGTATATGCTGCATGTATATGTTTACTGTTATTTCAGTGTGAATCCATGTATTTACAGATGTATTGCTATGTTTACGTTTTATATATAATGCTTCCGCAAGAGTTCTGTGTGTATATATTTTAATTGCACGCAACTCGAAAAATGTATGTGGCATAGCTCAGTTAGATGCTGGGTATGTTACAATATGTTCCGTAGAGAGAATAAAAGAGTTCTCTGGTGTAGCGTGGCCCATCTTGGGTGGTCGGGGACGTTACAAAATCATATCAGATCTAATTAAAGCGTCTAAGTAGTGGCATTGCCCAACCTGTTGGTGGTCGAGGATGTTACAATATGGCATCAGAGCTTCAGTTTTCAACACTGAGCTTGGATGGGCCGAGCAAGTTTAGTTGAAGCAAAAATTCACAGAAGATTTATTTCAAAGTGGCCAAATTTTGAGTTGCAGAGTGTCCATGGTAAATTTTGGAAGCAACGACACAGAATTGGGAAAAGCCCCAATTGTTGTTGTTAAATTCGTGAGAAAATTGAGAAATTCGTCCATGTGGTGAAATATTCTTGATTTAATATATGTTCTAGCAAATTCGATGATCAGGGGATCAAATTTGCTCAATTTTTAAAGTGCTCGGATTGAGACGAAAACAGTGCCATTGCGTCCGTCTCGTTTTCCTGATTCCGGCGGTATATTTATTTTCGCAAATGGAGTCCGTATGGAGGAGATATCGTGATTTTACCGCCAAGTCAAACAGGGAAAATTTGGATGTTGACTGTACCTGTCCGTACAGTCCGTACGGCCACGTGGCAGGCCGTACCATCATGCTGACGTGACAGAGGAAGGTGTGGCGCATTGTTATTGGCTGGTGGTTGTCCAATCATGTGATGACACGTGTCAATGGTAGCCAATAAGGTGTGAACACGTGGTCCAACCTATTGGTGACACGTGTCCTTATAATATTGGTTCATATGTTTATATGTGTTAAAAAAATATTGTTGGGTCCGCGGGGTTCGACCCCGGGACCTCCCCCATTGTAAAGTCTTAAGACACACGCGCTAGCCAACTGTCCATCACTTGTTTCTTCTTTGAAAGGCGGGAAAGTATATATATAAGTTTGATGGTTGTGATATATGGATAGGGGGCGGGCCGGGGCATAAGCCCCGACCCACGATTTTATTTGCAAATGTAATATGACCCATATATTATATTGTTGGCGCGCACATTCATATTTATATTGCAAAACACATTTGCATTGCAATATATATATTTGTAATGTATTGTGTCGCGTGGGGTTTGAACCCCCGACCCACGTTTTTACATTGGCGCGCGTTTTTTAAACGGAAGTTTGAACGGTTGGACGGTTAAACTCCTTTTTGCGCCCAGCCTTTGGTCTTATGGCCATGTGGTCCAGTGCCGAGACGGTTAGGGGCTGGAGGCGCCCTAACCGTTCTACGGTTTGTACCGGTGCGCGGTTGCGTACGGGACTGGGTTTTTCCGCTTAAATGAGCGTGTGTGCCAGGTTTGGAGAACAGGGGTGCAGATTGTAGAACCAGAGACAGCAAAGAAGAAGGGGAGACTTCAAGGAGGCTATCTTCTTCATTTTTCGACCGTTTCAGGTGCCGAAAGAGCCCAGACAGGGGTTTTGGGACGTTGCGGAGCCATTGAAGCAGTCAATTTGTCATTTTGAGCACTGTAAGACATATTTTTGAGCACTTTGAGCAATTTAATAAAAATGATTCATTGGAAGCTGGACCAGGAGATGTAGCCCGGAGTGGGGTGAACTCCTTTATCAAGTTGCCGTGTTTATGTCTGATGTTCAATGATTTATTATGCTGTCTATGTGTTTCTTTACATAAGTAATCCTTTATTATGTGTTGCAAATTGATCTGGTTGCTTTAAAAACACATAACAATTTCACTTGCAATATTTAATCAAGTTTATCAAGTCTTCTTCAATTTTAGATCATTCGAACCTGGAATTGGTCGAATTTGAAGTTATAGTGAAGCCATGACAGTTGGAGCGAGATTAATAAATAAAATTCTCAATTCGTGAATTGATTTTGGGTGAATTCATTCTCGAAATGTCAACCCACGATGATTTGTTATTGCAGAGGTTGAATTGGTGTTAGAAATTGAACAATTTTTATGGTTGCAGAATGTTGATGGTAAATTGGGGAAACATTTAAGCAAAAGCCCCAATTTCTGCAGCAGAATTCACGAAGAATTGCTGCGCATAAAAATGAATGTGCACAGGTGGGTGCACTAAAAATGCATGATGTGTAGTGAAAAGCTTGTGATAAGTAAAATTCAACACTATGCGGCAAGAGATTGGCATGCTGGTGCGTGGGTGGAAAAATGTTAGTGTGTGGGAGTGCGCACTAAATTTCAGTGCTACGCGGAAAATGTTAGAGTGCGGGTGCGCACGCTAAATTTTGGTACCGCGTAGGAAAATAGTGGTGTGCTGGTGCACACACTAAATTTTGACGCCGCACGGAAAAGTGTTGTTGCGCGGTGAACATACGCATAAAATGGTGAACGCGGTGTGCACACATATAATGACACGCGTGGTGTGCGCAGTGTTGGCAGAGCACAAAGGAGTTTTGTTGGTGCGCGCGCAATGTGGGTATATGTTGTTGCGCGACAATTTAGTTAGTGGTGCGCGCAGAGTTTTGGTGTGCAGTGGAGGCGTACTAATCTCTGGCAGGGTGCAACACAGATTATAATGCGCGTGGAATATCAACACACAATACAGAAACTGAGCACAATAGGTAATAGTGCAAGACCCAAAACTGCGCGCGGTGGATATTGGCGCGAGACACAAAAGTACTGCGCGCAAGTTATTGGTGCGGCAGAGAAATGATACATAGTGGTTTTAAAGTGCGCGAAGCACGATTTACCTTGTGCTGTTGCTGTGCATGGTAAATGTGGGTTTACAAGTTGAATTTTGTGCACGCGAAGTTAATTGGAAGGTGAACAACAACAAAAAACCAGTGATTTTCTGTGATGTTTTATATCATTTGAATGTAAGCTTTTTGCAGTGTATTTTTGAGGCCCTTAAGAGCGGTTTTAGAAACTCAAAAACCATGAGACATAGGTGTACCAAAGTTACTCTATGTCTCTGCAGCTCAAATGAAATAACTCGGAGATATATTTCTAATGGTGTAAACCGTTCGTCAAACAGATCTTTTATGAGAAAGTTACAGCTTAAACACTGGAGGGTAAATTTTAAGACCCATCCAACTTCAAAGAGCCATAACTTTATGCTCTAGAATCGGATTGAGGCACATGAGCTGTCAATGGAAATTTATTGAGCCATAGAAGACACTCCTAGAGCTGAATTTAATTTCTGGGCATGCTAAAATTGTTTAATATGGAAAAGAAGATACATGTATCATACCAATTACAATATGGTATTTTAGTCTGGAACTTCGGCAAGCTGTAACTAGCAGCCTGAAACCCATAATGAGGTGAAACTTGGACATAATTTCCATAATATGTATACAAAGAAACCCAATTGAGATCCTACAAAAAATCCAACGGAGTAGGTGCAAAAATGCATAATTACAACGCAGAATTGCGCCAAGTTGATGTATGAACAAAAAAATTAATGGACAATTTTTAAATAGCCATAACTTTTTGCTCAAGACTCGGAATTGAGCATGGGAGCAGGCATTGGAAAGGTGTTGGAAAGTGAAATATAATTATCCACCCATAAAATTTATCTGGGAATTCCAAGTTTCAGTAAATCAGAAGAAAGGATTCTGATATATTATTGAACCAAAATGGTTCATATTTATCATGAATTGTTGAGTCAGTTAACCTGACAAAGTTTTGTTTGCTGCACATTTTTGCAGAGTTAAATACTCTTAGTTATAAACAAGTGAGAAGGTGGAGTTAGTTAAAATTAAGCAGTGGTACTCAGTGAAGGAGTGCTATGACAAAATATTTTAGAAGATGATCAAAAGCCAAGACCCCAAAATGTTCAGGTATGAATCTGAGTGCAACCATAAAGTCTTTGGAAGTCACTACAGGAAGTCCTCTCATGTTAGTCAAGTATTCAATGGAATTTTGGCAAAGGAATAGATCATGTAGTGAATGAATTAGTGAACACTTCCAAAGACGCCAATATACAAATTAAGCAATGCATGGGAGTAAGATCTATTATGAAAGGAATTGACTATCATAATGATAGTAACCAGATAAAGAAAGAGGCTTAATGCATATTTGGATAAAGAGTGCATCATATCCAAGGATTAGCTATGAAATTAGAGTAATGATTCCCTTATGGTTATCACAGTGCGCAGTGGAAGCTTGGTATGAAGGGCATCAATATGGCATGATAGAAGTGGATTGTGCAAAGCAGGTTGAAATCAGATTGGTCAAGACAAGGGAAAGTAATAGCCAGCAAGCAAATCCAAGTACTGATATGATCGGTTAAGGAAGGGACAAATCAAGTACCTCAAGAAGAAATTTGGTGTTAATTGTCCAAAGTTACTCAGAGAACATGACTGGAAATATAATTGGGTCATGTAGGAGTTGGATCAGAGGGATCCGAATAATAAGGGAATGCTGAAAATTAATATTAGCATAATATGTAGTTGCAAGTCCATGAACATGCTAGGATAATGGAAGAAGAATTAATGGGATAGATATCAAGCAAATGGGAATGCATGAAAACAATCCAATAGGGAAAGAAGAATACTAGTAGATATTATTAGTGCATTCCAAGGGTATTGAAGATATTTCAACAATAACATGGAGATGTCAAAGCCAAGAAAGACTTAAAATTGAAATGAATCTCTGTAGAGAGTCAATGAAGAACTATGAAGAATAAAATGGTTCTATGCATGATTTTGAATGTAAAAGAGATGGTGCTTGAGAAGAATCCATCTCAAGAGGCATAGAGCCATGAGTGACATTTCCAGGGGGTGGAAGTACCACTTGAAATTATGTTAGGAAATTAAAGGCAACATTAAGTGATTTTAATTAATTCTATGTAGCCATGGAAGAAGGCAGATGTGTATCCCTACAGAATGATAATAGATTGGCTATGCAAGCCAAGTTGAGGCTAGTTGGCAAGGAGTGGATAAGAATGGAAGAAAACTCAAATACTAAATTATTCAGTCAAGGATGAGCTGAAATAGTTCAATCCAAAAAATAATTGGATGTTGAAGATCCATAGTCTATAATAGAACATGATTGGGATTATAATTCATCCAAGTATGAGTTGGGATAGATGGATCCAAGAAGTAAATAAAAGCTGAAGTTTATTATCAGTTTAGTATCTGGATGGAAAATAAAAGGCAACCAAGAGTGTTTTGGCTAGAAAGTGCTCAGATCAGAAATATTCATGCACAATGGTTACAGTGAAGAGCACTTGAAGGTTCAGGAATCTGGAAGAATGGAAGACTTTTGGGATAAACAAGGAAACATGATACATGAAGAAAGAATTTGCTGCAATTACTGTAGCAACAAGTATTTTATGGCTTGTTGGGACACCCATAAAGTGAGAATGCTTGCGTGTTTGCAAGTGTTGCTAATAATGTGGCTGCATATGAAAGAAAGCAACAAAAGGATGGAATGTTGATTATAAGAATGATAAAGAGGCATAAGAGCTTCTATTGGCATCAACTAATCAGGTAGCATTAAAATTGTTTAATGGCAGCCATGCAGGTAAGTATTCCTGTTTAGAAATTATTTTGTATAATTTCCAAAGGGAAATACAGGTAAGAATTTTCCAAATTGAATTTTATACTACATTGTATGGTATTGTTTAAGTGCATTGAAAGGATTAAGTTACCACTAGGTATGGTGAAGGCTAGAGGCCTGTTATAGTTATCAAAGATTTTAGCTTTTGAATGCACACACTTACATAGTAGCGTGTCATGTTAATTTGGTTATGAGATAATAACCAAAGAAAAATAAAAGATAAGAACTTGTTATAGGAACGATGCTAAGAAAGCTAGTCATGTATGAGACCAGGACATGGTTGGATATGGCGAGGTATGGTTATAGAAAGGTTATGTGCCACACAAATACCCAATGAGCTTCCTACTTTAAATAAAAATTGGACTGCAACCTTTTTGCTAACACTAATAAACACTACATAATTGTATTTTTGGTGTAGTGTTCAGGTCTAAAAGGAAGGCATCCAAGTATTTGTGAAGACAATGGGAAGTGTGTGGAGATGTGTCAAGACATTGACTAGATTTCCAATTTATGGATGGTGAGATGCATGACTTAGATAAAGTTCATTATGAAAATCAATGCAAGGGTGCATTGAATAAATAAGCATTGAGAGTTGCACTCATGCCTGGTAAGTGGCAGAGTTGCACTCATACATGATGGAATTGTATACTTAAATGCATTTTGCTGAATGCATTTTGTGAGTGCATGTATATATGTTTTTACATGGAAATAATTATACTAATGGTGGAAATGTTGCTAACTCATGAAGTTGAGAACATTTAAGGAATTGTTGAACATTGCAATAGGAAAGTTACAAGTGAGTGTTGGAAATACTAATACAACTGAGAGGGGGAGGTGAATCAGTTGTTTATAAGCTTAAACAATTTTATACCTTCTTAACAATTATTAATATTTCTTCATGTGTCATCAAGCAACATACAACATATGGACAGTAAGAGTAAAGATCATCAGTCACACATA
>SNQJ01S0056256.1:22419-44017 GCA_010110895.2 Picea sitchensis
CTTTGGGATTTGACTGTCTTGAAGAACTGCCCCTTGTGAATCCTGGAAGGTTCGACTTTCCTGAAGCTTGCATGTTTTTATCAATCTTGTTAGCGGTTTCTTGAGCTGCTTTGAGGTCGGTGGGTTCTTTATCTCTTAGTTAATATCATATCTCACCACCAAATGCCTCAATGTAGTAGATCAAGATAGCACTCTTAGGAGGTTTGATATCTGTGTGCATGCTTGACACTAGTTCATTGAACCTTTTGTTGAACTCGTCCATGGTTTCATTTTCATTTTTCTTCATTGTGTTGAGGGCAGCTAGAAGATGACGATGATCTCTCTTCTCTCCCCACTTTTCAGTAAAGGCATCAATGAGCTCCTTCAAGGTTTTGAAAGAGTTGTTTGGCTTGTTTTCATACCAATCTGAAGCATCATCTTCTAAGGATAGAACAAATAACTTTATTTTGACATCTTCATAATCGTGTGCAACATACCATTTATTTATACATCTCATGAAAGAATTGACATGCATCTTAGCTGAAATGGCATTATTGCCTTGAAAACTAGGAAGTTTCTCAATTGCCTTTTCAGGAATAGCATGTGGATAATTGTTTATTGCACTAAAATCACATGGAGCATATATGGCCATTTCCGAAGTAAAACTACTGCTAACAAAAAACAAGTGGATATCAGAAATGGACTCTGTTCCTAAATGACTAAGTACTCTACGAAAAGAGGCTTTAGCTAACCTCCTTCGATAAACCTGCTCAGGTTCAGGAATGAAGTTAAAAATGCCTTCTGAATTCCTCCTTGTAGAATACCTAGTTAAATTGGAATTAAGTGGAGTCGTCAGATGGTTGAGTCTATTTCTGATAAAGTACAAGCATCAAAAACTAAGTAAAAACAAGGAAAAACAAGTCGTGTTCCGAGAATAGAAAGATTTATCCCTGGCAACGACGCCAAAATGTTTCTGCCTTATACACACCTGGGTGACGTGGAATAAATCTTCAATCCACTCGGTGTTTCCTTGGGGGCAAGTGAGAGTTAAGGTGCTGTCATCTAATCCTCAACTCCTCCGTCTAGGCCAACTCCTAGCGAAGCCAAGGGGGGTAGTCCCTAACAAATATACTATGGCTTAAACTAAGCTAAGTACAAGAAATTAAATCTAGGAGTTTATTATTCAATCAACAATCAACCATAAATAGAAATACACATAAACCAATTATTCATCCACGATATAACATCAAGCATATACTTGCATAAAGGATACTCAGGTACATTTTTTATATGCAAGTAAAATTGAAATTTGCTTCAAAGAAGATAACCAATATGTAAAAAGAAGCATGTGGCTTTGTTGAGTGTAAAATGAGACCAGTGCCTTAAAGTGAATCGTGGGCAATGTAGTTCGTGTGTTTTATTAAGATAAATTGATGTTGAATTAGTGAAATGGTTTGGGCCTCCTTGGAGGTTAGCTCTTTGTTTGGAAATTTGCGGAGAGTTTACCGAAACCCAATGGTCTTACCATTAAACTCACTCAAAGTGATGGATGTCCAAAACGGGTGGGAAGCCAGGTCCCGAGAGGGCCCGCCTTACTTCGCAGGTCACTTTAAGGTGTTTTCCCGCGCATTAAGCTAACTACTTTAGAGATTGTCCTAATTAATCTATCAACCACTGATCAGCACAGCGTGTATGGAACTTACTTCTAGCAGACCGAGACTAGCTCGCAACTGGAAGGGTCAAGAACCGTACTGTGAGCTGAGGGGAATTTGTTTATTTTAAACAAGAAAATAAATAACTGAATTGAAATGTGAGACTAATTACTAATCCACATCGACCAGGCCTCTTTCGAGGAGCTGAGGGGATGGTTTATTTGCCAAATTGAAATTGCAGTAAGTAAAACTAATCTAGCAATTAGTGTTCTACTTTGCAAAAGGAAATCTAATCTAAACTGATTTATCTTTATGTGAAATGTGATGAATTGAAATGCTTCTTTAGCTTATCCTTATACGTGAAATAATTTGGAACTTTAAGCAAAGAAAATAAGCCAAAAGGAAAGATGCCCAAAATCACAACACCAACCCCCTTAGGGGGAAAACAAAAAGTGAAGCCTCCCTTGGCTTACTTATTTTATTAGCTCGATTACAAGTGCTCTTTTAAGAGTCTTTAGATCTTCTTTCAAATAAGATTGGACCCTTATATATGGATCATGCAATTGAAAATTTACTTTTTATAATGTTTAAACAGAATAAGGCCACCCTGGGGGGTCTTATAAACTTCAATTTCTTGGATTTTCAGTAGAATTTCCTCGTCTTTGCACCAACCTGCACAAAATCAGCGAGCAAACAAGATACAAATAGAGCCAAAGACACTTTAAGAGTGCTTTGGGTTGTTAATTTGCAAGACTAAAAAAATTTCTAAGTACAATCCTATGATAGACTAATAAATTTCTGAATTTAACTAACTGGAAGAGCCCTTTTCTTACTATTCTTTTCGCTGTCCTAAAACAAAAATATAAAGACAGTAAGATTTTGCTCAAATATAGAAATTAAACTCTTGGAAAACACCTATCTTTAGCCTTTAAAATTTTGCCAAAAAGAAGAGAGACTAAAGATGAATGAAAGTAAGCTAGATCTAATTAAATCTTTCTTTAAAACTTGAGATCTAAACTACTTGCTTTGAAGTACATAAAGTAAATGAGAAATTTAGTCTTTGAAACCAACAATCCTTTACTTTATGTGTATTTAGAACAAGTAACGAAAGGATGTAGAATTTGATGAGAAAGAGAGGAAATAAATGCTTGATTTTCTTGAAAGCCTTGGGCAATGGAGTCTCCTGCTTAGACGGAAAGTGGAGGGACTATGTTACTTCGCCACAATTTTGAAGAATGAGGGGGCAGCAAAGTAGCTTAGCCTCTCCTTCAAATGAGATATCCTGCACAACTTCAAACTTCTAGCAAAGAGGTTAACCGCATTGGTGTCATATAATTTAGAAAATTTGAGAGCATGAGAATTAAACAAAATAAGCATGCAATCAAACTACCTAACATACATGAAACAATAGAAACGAGAAGCAAACAAGCTTCCTACTTCTATCCTATTGAGAGATAGCTCCCCTTACAAGGCCAAGATTCATAAAAAAATTACAAGAAATAATCAATAAAGCATATACCTCATATACACCATGCACATAGATGATCCACACACAATAGCTTTACACCGTTGAGTAGCCTCCAAAGCCTTTTTATTCAAATAGAAATGATATTATAGATTACAATAACAAGCATCTCAACCGAAGCTCCAACTAAGTTGCAAAAGGGGAAGAGTGCTTCAATATATAGCAATTTCCAATGAAGGAGGGCGCACCATGTGTAGGAGAGGGGCGCACCAAGTGGAGGAAGAGATCAACCAAGTGTTGGAGAGTGGGCTGCCACCTCTCCACATACTACCACAACTCGCCATCTAGCAGATTTGAGAGGATATGGGGTGCGCCACCTCTCAAGAGGTTGGCTGCCCACATGGGAATGCGCCACCTCTCAATAGGTGTGCACCCATTTATTTGCACATGCTCAAATACCATGGCATATGCCATCAACTATGCCTTTGATCCATCATACATCATCCTATGGGTGCCACCTCGACATTTGTGCCTTTATTTTGCCTCCAACATGTCCCCACATGTTTCCTTGATTTGGGCATTTGCTGATTTTTTTGATTTTATTTTGACTTTTTGGGTTTTTTGGAGCAAAAATGATTTTTTAAGTGATTAAAATCACTATTTTTGCTCAACTAAGTGGGTACTTAGGTAATATGGGTTTTCTAGATCCAAAAATGAGCACCCCCATGGCATATTAAGTCACCTAGTACCACTTTTTTAATACATCTTTATTTTTTAATTAAAAATTGTCGAATTCTGACAATTTTTAATTAACTGAAAAAATTTAAAAAATCCTAAGGGGGACTTAGTACATTTCCATAAGACTTCAGGAGAATGTTTAGCATGGTAATATACATTAGACACTAGGCTTAGATCCATGCTCAAGCCTAACCATGGGCATATACTCCAGCTCTGGAGGGATTGAGTGAAAAAACTCATAAACTATAAATTGCTTGAAAACGACAAAATATAACTAGTAAGTGAAAAAACAATTCAGAGTATAACTCACGCTTAGGACTTAAGGTGGCTAAGACCTTTTACAAGTTCATCATGCAACATCTCTTATGACAAATTTTCATGGAAATGTAAAGAGAAAAAAATGTTGGTCTTTATGACTGGATGAACTTCTGAACTCTGAATTTTGAACCATAATGTTCAAACTTTGGCGGCTCGCTGGAAGTCCATCCTAGTGCAACTTAAGTCAAACTTTAAGTCAAACTTTCAAACTCCTTTGCTAAATCTTCTTTGTCTTTACATGCAGCTTATTGGTGGCAACAATTTGGTAGTTAGTGCCATGAATTGCAGAAATTTGCAGTTTGGATATTGAGCCAGACATGTAGTGCTTCTGGGTGTGAACGTAACTGGAGTGTTTTTGAGCGTATACACACCAAGAAGAGAAACCGTTTAAAGAAAAAACGGTTGAATGATATGGTATTTGTTCAGTATAACCTTAGGTTGAGGCACAACCAGTTGCTGAACAAGAACCCTGAATCCAACAACATATTCTTGGATGATGTTGATCCCTCATCAGATTGGGTTGTGGAGACTCAACCAACAACTTTTGACAATGAAGACCTTTCCTGGATGGATTTGGATCCCCAGCCACATCAAGAGAATGTGTGCACTGATGTTGCAACTATATTTTTTCCTTCTGGACCAGGGGAATCAAGCCAGGCTCGGAATCCCCCTGTTGAGTCTACTCATGTTGAGGATGTAGATGATGAGTCTGAGTCTGAGTCTGAGTCCGAGTCTGAGTCTAAGTTTCAGTATGCAGATTCAGATTATTAGATTGTGTAGTCTCTATTCTCTAGCCTCTAGCCTAGACTCTAGAGTTATTTTTGGACTTTATAGGCCATTTAGAGCCTTTTTGATGATGTATTTTGATTCAGAGATTCAAATGACTATGGAGTGCACTTACTCTTAGTGCTATTTTGGTTTTATACACTGTTACTTGTTATATATATATGAGAAACTTTGCAAATTTGTGTATAATGGTTTGGATTCACATGGATGCACATGAATATTTTTTTTTTTCAAAATTTGAATATTTTATGTATTTTTAGTGATTGGTTTTTTGATCCGGTTCCGGTTTTTTGGGTCGACCGGTTCAACGACCGGTCCGGTTCTGGTAACTTTGGATCAGTTACATTGATTGATGAGGGTTTGTATTTGAAGATCATATTATCATCGACGACTCCATTGTTAAATATTTTGTTGTTTGTAGAGGTGAGACCATCTAGCAAGATTTGAAGATACATTCAAAGAGTCACCTTGGTGACTCCACAACTTCAGTATTGGTATGAGGTATGATGGTTATGCATCTTTCAGATTTTATATCATCACCTTATATTGAAGATTTGAAGTAAAGAAGTATGGAAAAATGAACAACGAGGGCAGTATTTTGCCTTTTGGTTTGCTTCTCTTGTTCATGTGTTTGGGTATTGTTGCTACCTTATACACACCCGGGAGACGTGGAAGAAATCTTCAATCCACTCGGTGTGTCCTTGGGGGCAAGTGAGCGTGAAGGTGCTGTCACGTAATCCTCAACTCCTCCGTCTAGGCCAACTCCTAGCGAAGCCAAGGGGGGTAGTCCCAAACAAATATACTATGGCTTGATCTAAGCTAAGTACAAAAATATAGATCTAGGAGTTTATTATTCTTTTAAACAATCAACCATAAACTGATAAAACATGAAGTAAATATTCACCACGATATATAATCAATAAGCATATACTTGCATCAAAAGGATACTGAGAAACAATTGTTAGGTGCAAGTTTCATTTAAATTAAATAGATAACCAAATTGTAAATGAAGCCTGTGGCTTTGCTGAATGTGAAAATTGAGACCAGTGCCTTAAAGTGAATTGTGGGCAATGTAGTTTGCGTGTTTTCTTAGGATAAATTGATGTTTAGTTAATGAAATGGTTTGGGCCTCCTTGGAGGTTAACTCTTTGCTTGGAAATTTGCGGAGAGCTTTACCGAAACCCAATGGTCTCACCAGTAAAACTCACTCAAAGTGCTGGATGTCCAAAACGGGTGGGAAGCTAGGTCTCGAGAGGGCCCGCCTTACTTCGCAGGTCACTTCAAGGCGTTTTCCCGCGCATTAAGTTAACTACTTTAGAGATTGTCCTATTTAAACTATCAACCACTAACCAACACAGCGTGTATGAAACTTACTTCCAGCAGTACGAGACTAGCTCGCAACTGGAAGGGTCAGGAACTGCACTGTGAGTTGAGGGGAATTTGTTTATTTTATAACAAGAAAATAAATGACTGAATTGAAATGTGAGACTAATTACTAATCCACACTGAGCAGGCCTCTTTCGAGGAGCTGAGGGGATGGTTTATTTCCAACTTGAAATTGCAAGAAAAGTAAAGCTAATCTAGCAATTAGTGTTCTACTTTGTAAAAAGGGAAAAAACTAAACTAAACTGATTGAAGTGCTTTGTGATGGATTAAAGGATTACTTTAGCTTACTTTGCACTGATTTTATTAAGATCTTGTACGAGACTTTATGGAAGTGACTTGTGGCCATTCATTAGGGGGGTCACAAGTCTTTACAATGTTTTACAAAAATTTATTGACTAAATGGGGTGCTCCCGGGGGTCCCAGATGCTCCTAATTCGCCCGAAACAGACAGAGTTTCTTCCTATTTGTTCGTCAAACTACACAAAACAGCGAACAAATGATAGCAAAAGATGCCCAAAAACACTTTGAAAGTGTCTTGGGTTATTAGTAGGAAAGCCCCAAAATTTGACTAAGTAAAACTTACGAAAAATAGCGAAAATGAACTAAGAAAGGCAAGCTAAAGAGCTTGTTTCCTTAGGATCTTTTCTGTTGTTTTAGAACAACAATATAAGGGTACTCTAATTACCAAATATGAACTTTTAAAGATCTTTTGAAGCAAACCAATTTCAGCCTTTTAATATAGAAATTGAAACTAGCTAAAATTGCTTAGAAGACTTTGCCTAATCTACCCTTTTGAGATATAAAACTATGAGCATTTAGTAGATCTAGAAAATTAATTATGCAAAGTAAACAATGAACTTTAATAACAGATTTCTTCTTTGCATGAAAGTAACCAAGTAATCGGAAAACTTTTGAAAGAGTTTGAGAGAGGAGAAAGAGAGGACTTGAAGTGCTTGGATCCCTTGAGCAATGGAGTCACTTTGATGACTAGGCAAAGATGAGAAGGTTGTCCAACTCCTTGAAGAATGAAAGATGCAAGCAAGCTCCTTCACTTCTTCTAGGTGAGATGATCCTCTCTAATTCACAAAACCCTTTGCAATGAACTTGTTAGATAAGGTGTTACCTACACAAAAGACTCAAGATGACACATTTGTTTTAACATAAACTTCACATGCATATCAAATCTTAGATGTAAATGCCCAATAGAATTGAAATACAGGATATTACCAACTCTATCCAATTTGAATAACAATATTCCTATAGATTGGCCAATACTAACAAGATATAAAACAATGCATGAAACAAAATCACCTCATATGAACCACATTCACCAAGACAAGAGCCACACCACCATAGATCTTGACCTCCAAAGTCTTTATTCCATTAGCATAAGAAAGATATTACAATGATAGAGTTACAACACACTATTCTTCTCAAGCTCCAAGCTAACCAACAATAGGAGAGAATGCTTGTATATATAGCACTTTGGGTGGAGATCCCAATGAGGAGGGCGCACCATGTGGAGAGGGAGGGCGCACCAAGTGGAAGAAGAGGTGGTGCCAAGTGTGGGATGAGGGGCCGCCACCTCTCCCATATTCAATCCACATGTCAAACAAAAGGTTTGGAGCATAAGGGCGCGCCACCTCTCAATATTGTGGGCTGCCATCTCAAAGATGCGCCACCTCTCCAAGAGGGGCACACTTCCCAATATGCACATGCTTAAATCTAAATACCACATCATCAATCAACCACCAATCAAATTGGATTTGATCCCTTTGACCATCACCTTGACTTTTGGGCTTTTATTTTGCCTTTAACATGTCCACACATCTTTCCTTTATTTTTGCCCTTGCTGATTTTATTGATTTTATTTGACTTTTTTGGGTTTTTGGGAGTAAAATTAATTTTAAGTGATTAAAATCACTAATTTTACTCAAACAAGTGGGTATTTAGGTAATATGGATGCTCTAGGTCCAAAAATGAGCATCTCCATGGCCTATTTAGTCTCCTAGTACCACTTTTTTAATACATCTTTATTTTTTAATTAAAAATTGCCGAATTCTGACAATTTTTAATTAACTGAAAAAAAAAAAAAAATCCTAAGGGGGACATAGTACATTTCCATAAGACTCTAGGAGAATGTTTAGCATGGTAATATACATTAGACACTAGGCTTAGATCCATGCTCAAGGCTAACCATGTGCATATACTCCAGCTTTGGAGGAATTGAGTGAAAAAACTCATAAATTATAAATTGCCTGAAAACGGCAAAATATAATTAGTAAGTAAAAAAAACACTCTTGAGTATAACTCACGCTTAGGACTTAAGGTGGCTAAGACCTTTTACAAGTTCATCATGCAACATCTCTTATTACAATTTTTTATGGAAATGTGAAAGAAACAGGGTGGTCTTTACGACCGACTGAACTTCTGAACTCTAAATTTTGAACAACAATGTTCAAACTTTGGTGGCTCGCTGAAAGTCCATCCTAGTGCAACTTCGATGGATAACAGGTATTACAATAATATCTCCTGTTCATTATTAAAGTGTTATTACATTCTGCTGCATTTTTACTTGGCTAGATTAGGCTTTGCTGAACTGTTCACCATAGGTCTACTATTTCTTTATGAATTCCAACATGCTATTAGTGCAAGTGTGAACTCTTCCTGTTCTATCCAAAGCTGTTTTAGGGCTGTTTCAGGTCTAAAACTAAGTTTTTTTAGCACTTTTTTTGGGGGATAACAACCGATTTCTAGGATTTTACCCTCTCTTTCACCAATGAACTCCTTATTGGGTAGCTTTTTGGTCTTTTCAGCTGATTTAAGGGGACATTTTGCAGATTTGTGCCCTTTTATAAGGCAACTCATTCCCCTTTCTCTCTTTTCAATGAAAATAATGCATTTTTTTCAGGGCAGCACTGGTACCTTGTGCATCTAAAGATGGAAAATGGCTTTTTACCATCTTAACGAGGTCGGCTACCGTATTTTGGTTGATCAGATGATAACCCTTCTTTGCAGCAAGGGTTTTTGGACATATTTGGAGAAACCACTTCCTACCCCCAATGCTGATAGCTATGGCCTTGTTTATTTGAAAAAGGATGAAGCTCTTCGATTAATTACTCTCTATGTGGAGTTGGACCTTGTTCATCACACTAAGAATAACAAAAGTGCAAAGCAGATTTGGGATATTTTTCACAAGAGGAAACAAGAGGAAACACAATGTAGAGGAAAAGACTGAAGATTCACGTGCCCTTCAATGCAGAATTTGTTAAGAAAACATTAATCCTCACGAAAAATCACTTTTTGTAATTGTCATTCCATGACCTAGGGTTGTTTTAGAAGCATTTGCATGCTATTTTCGGTCAAGTTATTGTTATAAGTTATAACAGCTTCTAAAATGAAATGTATGTACATTGTTGGCCGATTACAAACAAACTGCAAAAGAAACAAGAGTTACAGCGATGCTTATAGATAGTTATTTAATGTTTACGAATAGCATACAATACCACTAGTAGTAGAATTGACAATTAAGATTGTTTAAAGAATTCACAAGTAATCAATTAAGAAGACTTACTTCAATGCTTTACTCTTTAGAGGAGGTCCATTTCCAAATAGCAACAATCTTCTATAAATATCATTTTGCTACAACTTGGTTACTACTATCCTGATTCCCTATAGCGTTCAAGGAGCTCGATGACGCTGAGACAGAGGATGATTTTGTAGCTCTTGCTGATGATCCCATTTCCATCAGTGGTGATGAGTTTGATGATTGATCATGTTGATCAATGATATTTAGGAGGTCCATTTCCAAATAGCAACAATCTTCTATAAATATCATTTTGCTACAACTTGGTTACTACTATCCTGATTCCCTACAATTTAGGAGGTCCATTTCCAACAGTAAATAAATCTTCTATAAATATATTTCATAAGCAACTTGTTTACTATCCCGATTCTCCCTACATAGTCCATGCACCTCATGACGTACCGGAGCCGAGGATGATTTTGTAGCTCCATTGATGATGCCATTTCCAAAGAATGGTGATGAGTTTGATGATTAATCATGTTGATCGATGATATTTTACTATGTATTAAGTGAAGAGGATCATAGTTGTGTGACAGCTCGGACTAGAGGCCATTTAAATTTTAGAGCCTCATTGACTATGCATTTTGTTGCTGATATGTATTGCATCTGGTGCTTGTTGACCACCTATTCAACTAGGGGTCAACTCCATGTACCATGCTGAAGAGATGCATCATCAAATGCTACCAAGTCGGAGACTATTTGGTTCTACAAGGAAATTTTCATTTCAGCACGTGTTTTTGTAATTAGAATTTCCACTCCCATGCGTGGGATAACAATGTAATAAGTCTACATGGATCATAAAGCAAGTCGGCCACCTTAGATTTCTCTCATTAGGAGAGTTCCTTTCACTAAGTGTTTTTTCCTGCTAATTTGGCCTCAAGTATCGTGACGGTTGTAGGAAAGGTCCGCTGGCTTGAGTCAAGGCTTGAAAATCAAGGTAGAATAGAGAGCTTCCCCCCACCCTAATCACACCTCATCATGGGGCTCTTTCTATTTAGGAGGAAAGTCCAAGGAGACGTCCCTTGCAAGTAACTGTAACAGTTAAGGATAAAAGGATAAGTCAAAAATACCCCATTCACAGATTGCCTACAGCATAGTCTCCGCGATATAACCATCGGCCGATGCACCTCGCTTCATAGACAAACAAAGACAACTAGAATATATGCTTGCATAAGTTAGTACTAAGGCAAACCAATGACCATCTTTAAACTAATATATGAGTTAATGAATCAATGTTATTGTATTGACTGTGTCAATGATGGCTAATAAAGCAAAGACTTATATCACTTCAATAAAGTACGAAGCTAATCAAAGATTCACCGTTCACAATTCTAGCTTTGTATCATATCATTAATGGAATTAAGTATACCAAATCAACTCATATACAACAAGTTTGCTACGCCACCTATATAATTTCTGCAGAGGGTATGACGCCAAGCATTCAATGAGTCAATTTAGATGACAAAGAGTAAAACGCTTTACAATTTTAGCTTTGAGATACAATTATCAACTCAAATGTCAATCAATAGAGCTATTAGATGTCACAACGCTGCAGGTATAAGTAAGGAGTTATGATCGCCAAATTTCTATGATAGCTTTGTGGTTAGCCACCATAAGTATGACGCCGCTTTGTCACCGCAAGTCAATTTGAGAGGAAAGAGCCAACGTCTTACACCAATCAATCTCAATAATACCAATAGCTCAACACCAATCAAACAAAAGACAAAGTCAAAACATTCAAGGTCAAACAAGAGTTCTGATGATGTATGACGTCACAGCTAAACAACTTTTGGTGTTTTGCAGGTATAAGCAAGGAGTAAAAAGTATGACGTCAAGCTTTATCAAAACGTCCACCATAGGCTACAAAGAGAAGACAAGGCCTAACTTTCTATCCAAGCAGAAAATTATACTGTTGATTTCTTAAGGTTAGTCCTAAAATACCTAGGGGTAGACGAGGGGTTAGTAGGGTTTGCAGATTTAAAGTAGCTTGAAAGTTTCTAAGGCATAACAAGCTCAAGAAATCAACTCTAGACTAGTGCCTTCTAAACCATTAGCTTCACTTCCATTTGAAGCTAATGGTTTAGAAGGAGTTCAAACCTAGGGGACAAGAGGCCTAGGGTTTACTGGTTAAAGAAGGCCACTAACCCTAACCCTAAGAGAAAAGGCTTATGTAGGTGTAGCTAAAGCTAGGCCTAAAGTGCTTCAATCCTCTCCCTAGAACTTCTTGGTAAAACGGCTAGCTTAGAAGTAGAAGTTTCATGGTTGAAAAGTGTTGCTATGTGGCAAAGCTCTCAACCCTAGAAGTAAAACCCTCGTGGTGTAAACTCAATTAGGCCTAGAATCAATTCTTCAACCTGAAATTAAAAGCTAGTTCAAGATAAAGAAGGCTAGTGTAGCTATGGCTAGGCTAAACCTCTAGAATCAAAATGTGGCTTAAAGCTTATGCTATGGGGACATGAAGCTCTAACCTACTTGTGTAGGCACCCTAGGCTTTCAAGGATCAAGTTAATACAACAAGATAACAATGAATGTAAATGTTAAACCACAACTATTCAATCAAGAAGCTTTGAAGAGAAACACTTACAAGATCATGAAGAAACATTAATCCATACCCTAGTTGTAAACCTTCCAATAGCATATAGCAAAACTTCACCAAGAAATAACACCTCAAGAAGCGCGCGTTATCACCTCCAAGAGACAAAAATCCAAGACAAGAGCTAAGAAGAGAAGTCTCTCAAATGAGAGCAAGTTGTAAGAGCATTCTAAAAGAGGGAAAAACATCCTCTATTTATACAATACTTTGACCTTTAATTTAAAAATCAACAAAATAGCCTATTACACAAATTCAGCTTTTTAATTATTTGTCACTTTTACATGCTAAAATGTCAAAATGAGCAAAATGCTTCTGGTTAGCGCCAAGCCCCCTGTAAAGGAAGACGCAGTCTCTAGGCAGCGATAACCACCAAATGAGTAAAAACGCTAAGTTCCCTCTTAACGCAAAGATCATACCGCCACTGCGCCAAACAAGCATATCAGTTTCATCGCCCGGAAGTCATCCTCCGGTGGCGTTTTGCCCATCACATGGTCTCACGCCCATCTCATAGGGTCGATCCCATAAGCCACGCATCTTTGTCAAAGTGTCCCGGTGAGGGCGTTCTTCTCCTCCGGTAAGCAATACTCATCACACAACCGCCCGCATCTTCCATCATATCCCAACGCCCATCTCGATGGGCTCTTCACTCTGCTGGCGAACCGAACTGACATCTCCCCATGTGCACCGATCCTGGGTAACGTCCACGGCATGGTCCCGTGACATCAAAAGCCACGCCTCCTGTGGGGCTCATTAGTCCAAACACGCGGTACGAATCGTACTTACTACAAATTCATCGAATATATGCATAACACTCTAACAAATCTTCTAATAGCTCAAAGACCCTGCTAATGCATCTACCCATACAAGTTTTTCAAAGCAACCAAAGTGGGCAACCTATTGGGTCGCATACCCACAAGAACTGGAAAGTTTCCAAAGGGTTATCCAAAACATATAGAGTGACGTGATATAAGCCTAGGGATGTCCGTTAGTTAGACCTAGGGTCAGGCCGCTCTGCGGGTGCCTTTGTAGGAGGCGAAACAGACCTGGCCATGGATGCAATTTTCCAAGCCCTTATTGCCTTATCTTTCCTTTTATTTATATTTTTGCTACAAGCCTTGACAAAGAGGACATTGCCTTGGCGTGGTGACCAGTTGGTGGTAGTTTCATACCACTAAATACCCATTGTCATGATATTTTGGCTCGTGATGAGACCTCCTTCCTTTGGCCATGCGTAAACTAAAGGTCACCGCCTCCGGCTTAAAACTGTGACAGTGGTAATGTCATACCGCTAAATACCTATGCGAATGAATGGGCCGGGTTGATGAGACCTCCCATCCTCTTAGTCGTTTTGCACTTTATTTATTTATCATTTTTAGGGTCCCTCAGTTTCTATTGAGAGGCTTTTATTGCCTTCTCGGGGATCCCTTTGGTGAAGCATCTCTAGGTTTTCCTTATTTTCCTATGGCTTTTATCTTCCTTACCGCTTACCTCTCGCCTTTAGCCTTCCTTCCAAGAGATGTTCCCGGATGGTCTTTCTAATGGCTAGACTAGGGAGTGGGAAAGATGAGCGGCTTTTAAGATGAAAAGCGAGAATATGAGAGAGGATGATGGTTCTTCAAACCCTTTTGGTGGCTAGCTAAACTAAAACCCATGAATACCAACTTCATAAGCCATCCAATCAATCACCCATGCGTCATGGGATTAGTGTGGGTATCCAAGTGCCATCCAAAGTGAAAAGAGATCTAATGCATACATAATGCACGTGTTATAATGATCAATAATATGACATACCATGATACTTCTGACCAATTACCTCATGGAGCAGAGTATTCTTTGATACAAGGCTAAACCCAGAGGATGAGGTCGGTAATCAGCCGTAAGTGTCAGGACAAATCTGGCTGAGAAGAAGAAGATGGGTCCTCCAGGACCATGCTCAAGTTGCTCCTGCTCTCGTACTCCATGTCTAGGACCATGTGGGCCTCGAGACATGATCTCCTAGTTATCCCTAGATATCGGGGATAACATGGCCTAACCAACCTTATTGATTTCCCTTGAGTTTTTCACTCCCACAAATAATTCCTCCAAAGTGGTGAAAGACGTTCCACTGGTGTCATCCTCTGGTAGCTAGTGTTTAGGAATAATGTAAATGACCATGTAAGACATCTCTAGAAGTTTTGCGGAATTCCGTCGAGTCTAGATAGTTTTTTTTTTAATTAATTAAAATTCCCTAAGGTTGGGTAATTTAATTAATTAATTTTAATTTTTTTTTGATAAATAATGTAAAAACTAGGTCCTTGGGATTTTGCTAGGGGTATTTGTGCTAAAAAAAAATGGAATGAGACCCCCTACACCCTTGGACCAAGTTTTAGCTCAGTCGGACAACTTTTGCTAGGTGTTTGTCCATAGGGAGTCCAAGTCAGTCAAAACAACAATTTTAATTGCTAAGCTTGACATGGTAAAAATGTCATTTTTGTAATTTTTGAGCAAATTGAGTAAAGTAAAGGTGAAAGAAGATGAGAAAACCCTTTCTTAACCTACCCAACCCCTTTCCTAACCTTTACACACCCCCTCACTCAAATACTCACTTAAACCCTCATGCCTCCTAGGGGGATTTGCGCCCCCCTCTCATGAGAAAACATTATAACTTAGATTTATTTGAGTTGTGGGCCCCTCCCTCAAGTGGTGCGCCCTTCCTAGTCTACCACCTCACCCTTTAGCATGGTCCCACTCCAACTCACCAATCCATGCCAAAACCCTATGTGGTGCACCCCCCTCGTTGAGATTCTCAACTTGGCTTGGGTTTGGACACTTGGCATTGATCCAAGAGGGGTCACTTTGCATTTCAAGGTATAAATAAAGGCCCTCCCTCACTCATTTCTTCACCATCTCTTGAGCTATTGTTATGCTACCCAGTTCTTGCCTCATCCCTCTCTCATCTTTCATCTTGCTCTATTTTGGAGAGGATCTTGGAGCAATTAGTTGCTACAACCTCCTCATTTGATAATAAGAAAGGCTTTGGAGGATTTTGGAGTACAAAGATTTTTTCTTGGTGCTTCCATGCATATGAGGTGACATTGTTCCTTTGTACATTTTGTGAAATATTGTGTAGATTTCTTGAATAAATTAGTTTGCTTAGATAGGTTTGGCAATAATGTAGTTGCTGTCCTAAATGTGTTGAATAACTAATGATATAAACTAGTTTATGTTATTTGTTTATGCAACTCATATCTACTCTTATCTCACATTGTGTTTCAATAGTTGCAGGCTGTTTCAAGGGCTTTGTTGGGATAGCTTCAAGCTATAAGTTACCCTCATAGCTCACTTAAACTTCTTAGTTTTTCCTTTTCATTTTCTGTCATATTCATATTCAAATTTTGGTTGCTAACACTCTTAGATAGGTCATTTCATTATCTAAATTTTTTGAAATTTGTATGCAGAAAATTTCTGTTGAAAAACAAAATTTTTCTTGACTTTTCTCTGTGTGTTGCAACATTTCCAGCAAGCAATAGCTTGCTGGTTTTTGCAAGTTCTCGCCAGGTTAAGGGTATATGCTGCCCATTTTTAGTCACAACACACACCAAGGACCCTCCTTTGATTGGGTAACAACCCTCAGTCATTTTCTCCATCTCTTTTAAGCATTGAAGCAAACCCAAAGGGGGTTCCCAAGTGGCTTTCCTTCTTGTTTTAATCTTCTGTTCTTGTAAAGTTTGTTAGTGCCTACATCTTGGGTGAGAGTTTGGCAAAGCCACCTCCAAAAATCGTAAGGCTAGGTGTACATTTATTTTTCTGCATTTTTTATTCTTTGCCCCACTTGTCATTAGGACAAGGTTGTGTGGCTAGGTTGCTTTAGTTTATTTTATTTATTTCTCCAACCCCCTTTGGCACAAAATAGGAAGACTTGCCTCCACCTTGTGCCATTGTGAGTGGTTTGTATTTCTGTTTTTCATTTCAAGTTTTACATGCTTTAGCTGCCTACACTTTGGATGTGAAGTTGGCCTAGCCAATTCCCAAAATAGTATGGCTAGCTTAGTTGTCTATTTCTAAAGTCTATGCTCATGGATTAAAATCATTTAGAAGTAGATCTCACACAACTAAATGCTATTAAGCCCATGGAGGCATAGGTCTAATCTCATGCTTTGAAGTTTCCATTTACTTTGCAAGTCTTAGATCTCAAGCATCTATTTTCTTAACTTTGCAAGCAATATGGGCATGTTTATGGTGTAAAGCAACCCACTTTCATTTCAACAAGCTGTTTCAAGTTCTTTCATGCTTTTCAAGTAACAATCTAATGGTTTAGAACTTCATTTCTTGCAAGTTTAACATTTTGGTTTTGGCACATTTTCACACTTTTTGGGCAAGCAATTCTCACTATTACACACTTAAACACTAAAATTAACTTAGTCCATAGGCCTAATAATAAACTAGACTTAATAGGACACCTCTACCGACCCAACTTTGCCATTTAAAAGAGGACTGGAGGAAGCAACTAAAGGTGATAGGTCGGGGATGGTCTCATGGTGCTCAACGTTCTTTCCGAGAGTACTCTTTTCCCTTGGGCTGACCTGTGGAGCTAGGGTAGGCCTTGTTGCTATACTTCTTGAGCACCCAACAACTACTTGGTACAAGCAGGGGGAGTATTGAGTTGACACTTAGCTAGGATTCACTTTCACTTAATAACTTTTAATAAAATCCTTAATCCACTTCAACTTTTGGCATCTATTTGATATATCTTTTGTGGTCTACATTTACACTTGCAAGCACTTCATCTTAAATTTACATGCAAGCTTATCTTTATGTTGTGGATTAATCACTAAATAGTCATAAATTGTGCTTTTGGACATTTTCCCTTCAAGCTTTCCTTTTTCAGTTAATTGGTTTTCATATATTTGGTGTGATCCCTCAAGAAGTTGTGCATCCTTTGGAGGCACTATCTTGTTGGATCTTGAGTGATCTTGTCTGCCATTGAAAGCAGTACAATAGAGTAGTGCATCCCTTTGGGAAACACTCTATTGTTGAGCATGCTTGGTTTGTTGTGTTGATGAATGTTTACCTTTGAGCAACTTTAAATTCCTACACATACAAGCAAATTTCAGTGAATCTCTTTGTATCTTTGTATCTATTGTATCTTGTGTTGTATCTTTGCTTATAATTGTATCATCTACTCATCTTGTATTTAGTTGTAGATTTGTATCTAACATTGTTGTGAAGCAATTGTATTCATTGTAATCTTTGTAAATCTTGTGTAATCTAAACCCCTCAAACTTTAGTTGACCCCTTGCCCAATCTTAGGCACTAGTCTCAGTTGTCCTAGGAAAAGGCTTGCTTGTCATTTCTAATTGTTGCACATTGCATTGCTGCCTTGCATCATAGGCTAGATTTTCCCCCCAATTTTTAACTAACTAAAACCAACTCCTAGAACTTAACGTTAAAATCTCATCTAGAAACTAGGGCCTACCCCCCTTGGCTTCCCTAGGAGTAAGCCTAGACGGAAGAGGTTCAAGTCAAAGTGACAGCGTGGGCTTTGAACCTAGGCCTAGGCATTGTGCCTTCAAGGACACACCAAGTGAGCAGAACTTAGCTCACGTTTGCAATTGTGTATAAGGACGACAACATCTTTGGCGTCGTTGCCGGGGATAAGTCTTTTATCCTTGGTCTAAATGACTTAACTTTTTTAAGAACTAAGTAATAAACTTTAGTCCCTAATTTTTTTTTAACTTGGATTGGTTGTTTTTGTTTGCTTTCTCTTCAAGTGGTGACTCCATTGAACAAATCTATCAAGTATACTATAGGGAGAAATCCTTGTAGGCTGCTTGGAAGTCTTGGCGAAGAAGCACTCACTGATATCCAATTCTTGTTCCAACTTAATAATTTAACTTTTGTTTTCCTTCTTGTTTTTGCTTTGTTTGATGCTCTTGTTTGTTTGATAAACTTGGTCATCTGGCAACTCCACTTTAAATAATTTGACAAAGTTTTCTTCAAGAAGGAACTTACGGCTTGTTTTGCTTCATCCTTGAACTTGGAAAGGTTTTTGGATGAAGCTAGCATGTTTCCCTTTGTGTTGGATCCTTAGTAATTTTTTGGGTCCCAGTTTTTTTCTTCTTCAATGAGCTGCCTCTTAAAACCTTTTGATTTTTCAGGAATAGTTGGTTATCCTAATAATATACCTGAAGATGTTAATGATAATATTTTTAATTTTCATAATGGTGGTGATGCTTGTGCTCATGTCAAGGCCTTTTGGAAACTAATTGATGATTGGTATAATCCACCTATCTATGAGGATGCTCTTATGAGATTGTTTACCTGGACTCTTTTGGAGGATCAAGGATCTGCTTGTGATTGGTTTCTTCTTCATGAAGATAATTCGATCAAGACCATACAAGATTTTCTGCATGACTTTTTGGAAAGATTTGGGGATGATCAGGATGAAATTTACAATGAATGGGTTGATGATTTTATGGAAAAATTGAAGAGGAAGAATCTTTCAGATATAAAAACAATCAGTTTGGATATAATGATTGATCCTCCACCAGATCCCACTGAGGAACTTAAAGAAATAATTATGAACATGCAGTTTTCTCATGAAGAATAGTGTGAAGCCATGAACGAACAGTTTATGGCCATGGAAGATCAATTGGGAATCATGGAAGCTAACCTTATAGAGACTTATATTGAAAATCCGGACCTTATGGAACTTGAGCTTTATAGTGTAAAAGACGAGGAGGTTCATAGGGAAATTTCGGAAGACTCCATGGATGAGCCAGTGACTGATTTTGAGGAGATTAAGGATTTTGAGTTTGAAATTGTTGAATATCTAGATAATTCAAGTTCCCCCACTCCTCCCGAGGAACCAATCTCTTTGAAGGAGAACCTTGACAACCTTGAGGAAAACAGTGCTATGGTTCTTTTGACATGTTCATTTTCGACCTCTCAACCAAAAGAGGACTTTATACAAAATTATGAGGAAATGGAAGACAACTTCAATTTATCAATGTCGTATCATCTTGAGTATTGGTTGGCCTTTCACCTTGACAGTCATGAGCAACAAAGTATTAATGGATTATACGACTTGTCATATTCCATTGTTTGGTTGAATGGAAGAAAGAGCATGATTCAGATGTTTCAAACACTTGTGGCTTCATTCCATCCAGTGCATGGATGGTTGTAACATATCTCTAACCCTTCTCCTTATTTCAGTTTTGTATTATTTCATTCATTATGTCATTATGTACTTAGATTTATTTTTGTATCATAGTTTCATTTTGTAATTAGAAATGTTGTACAATGGTTAGTTCTTTATGTAGTTGTTTATAGCATTTCATTTGTCACATATATGTATATTTATGTTGGGTATTGGTGAACACTTTGTTTTGTAGATGCTGGATTCTCGTATGCTCTCCTTCCCAAGTGTGAAGATCAAACACATGTCCCGATGTGGAGCCAGATGTTGACCACCTATTCAACTAGGGGGTCAACTCCATGTACCATGAAGATATGCATCATCAGATGCTACCAAGTCAGAGATTTTTGGGTTCTACAAGGCATTTTTGGCCTCCAACACATATTTTTGTAATTGGAATTTCCGCTCCCCTGTGTGGGATAATAATGTAATAGGTCTGCATGGATCATAGTTAGGTCAATTACCTTAGGATTTCTTCATTAGGAGAGTTCCTTTCACTGAGTGTTTTTTTTCCTCGGGTTATTAATTTGGCCTAATCATCCTTATTAATTTCCCTGGAGTTTTTCACTCCCACAAATAATTCCTCCAAAGTGGTGAAAGGCATTCTAATGGTGTCATCCTCTGGTATCTAGTGTTTAGGAATGATGTAAATGACCATGTAAGACATCTCTAGAACTTTTGCGGAATTCCGTCGAGTCTAGATAGGTTTTTTTTTAATTAATTAAAATTGCCTAAGGTTGGGTAATTTAATTAATTTTTGATAAATAATGTAAAAACAAGGTCTTTGAGCTTTTACTAGGGGTATTTGTGCTCAAAAGAAATGGAATGACACCCCCTACACCCTTGGACCAAGTTTCATCCCAGTCGGACAATTTTTGCTAGGTGTTTGTCCATAGGGAGTCCAAGTCAGTCAAAACAACAATTTTAATTGCTAAGCTTGACATGGTAAAAATGTCATTTTTGTAATTTTTGAGCAAATTGAGTAAAGTAAAGGTGAAAGATGATGAAAAATCCCTTTCCTAACCTACCCAACCCATTTCCTAACCTTTACACACCTCCTCACTCAAACACTCACTCAAACCCTCACGCACCCTAGGGGGATTTGCACCCCTCTCTTATGAGAAAACGTTATAACTTGGATTTATTTGAGTTGTGGGCCCCTCCCTCAAGTGGTGCGCCCTTCCTAGCCTACCACCTCACCCTTTAGCATGGTCCCACTCCAACTCACCCATTCCACCTCACCAATCCATGCCAAAACCCTAAGTGGTGCGCCCCCTCCTTGAGATTCTCAACTTGGCTTGGGTTTTGACACTTGGCATTGATCCAAGAGGGGTCACTTTGCCTTTCAAGGTATAAATAAAGGCCCTCCCTCACTCATTTCTTCACCATCTCTTGAGCTATTGTTATGCTACCCAATTCTTGCCTCATCCCTCTCTCATCTTTCATCTTGCTCTCATTCCATCTTGCTCTATTTGGAGAGGAGCTTGGAGCAATTAGTTGCTACAACCTCCTCATTTGATAATAAGAAAGGCTTTGGAGGATTTTGGAGTATGTTGACCGCCTCTCCAACACAGGTGGTCAACTCCATGTGCCATGAAGAGATGCATCATCAGATGCAAATTTGTCGAAGACTTTTGTTCTACAGGGCATGTTTGGCCCCAACACTTCTTTTTGTAATTGGAATTTCCGCACCCCTACGTGGGTTAATAATGTAATAGGTCTGCATGAGTCATGTCTAGGTCAGTTACCTTGGGATCAGTTCACTGGGAGAGTTTCTTTCACCGAGGGTTTTTTATCCTCAGGTTATCAATTGGGCTTTTCAGCCTTATTGATTTCCCTTGAGTTTTTCCCTCACACTTGCAATAATTCCTTCAAAGTGGTGAACGACGTTCTAGTGGGTTTATCTTTTGGTAACTAT
>SNQJ01S0056257.1:495-14787 GCA_010110895.2 Picea sitchensis
CAATGGCCTACAATGGATTTCAGACCCCCCCGGATGATCTGCTTTTAACCGAGGGGGGGGGGGGTCCGGAATGGTAATCTCCCTCTGGCAGGTCCCTTGTTATATGTGACACAAATCTATTGGTCCCGAAGTCCCGTCACCATCTGCTATATGACAACCCCCCCTCACTTATGGACATCATCTTCCACTGGTTCCACTTGTTCTCGAGTTATGTCCCATCCCATAACTGCTGTCAGTCCCCTACCCCTTTTCACTCATGACCAGCCCCTTATTTCAACTTTTACCTCCAATCCCTGGCCGCCACATCACCCTTTCATATTTTTCAGCCACTGTCACCTGCTATCTCACCCCCAAGTGGCCCGTTGTCCATTTATGACTGGATAACCTATCCGTTATCCAGCTGACCTGTCTCCTGTGCCCAACCGACCCCATTTTTAAATAAAACTACCGTTTTTTCCCCTACTTTTTCCGTTTACTCGTCGCACCAGATAAACTCATATCTTACTCCTCCGTTACATTCCGTCGCCCTCATCCACAGTCAGTCGACCCCACTAACTTTGTGTTTACTGCAGGTACTGTTGCGAAATGGGGCCAAAGCCCAGACAAGCAAAAGGAGAGGATAATCCGTTTCTCTCGCCTCCTATCGACCTGGATAAGATCCCACTGGTTGATAAAGACAGATTGATCGCAGATACCAAATTTGATTTCGATTTCTCAGACCTCCAGTCCTGGCTCAGGGAAGTTTTCCTGGACCAGAGCGATGAAATTGGACTCTGGGAGTCCAATTTACCCCTTTACCTCTTTCCCCAGATCCACCATTTTCCCGAGTTCACGCTTAAATGTCAATCTCATTATATTCCTGAACAAAGAGCCATCATCTCCTCATCCGAAGACACCCTGTTCCTCATCACGCCATAAGACATAGACCAGATGATGCAAATTCCCCGTGCCGACTCTGCGTCTCCTTTCAACCTGGAAATCCTTATAGAGTTGTACCAGAAGATGACTTTTCCCCAGAGAGCTCAAATATTTGAGCTTTTCCTTCCCACCTCCGCTCAATTCCCTTCCAAAAACCCCCCTTACCCGTCGTCCATGTTCTCCACTAAGGGAAACCAGGTCATTTCTTTCCTTTGTGCTTTGCTAGGGTACTATTCCGACCAGTGGGTAGATGAGCCCATTCTGGGTTTTCTATCCATTTTCTCCACTGATGAAAAGCCCACCACCTAGTTTGATTTCAGCACCTTCTTAGCAGACAATATTCACGAACAGTTCACGAATTTTGGCACGGAAGGCATGTTCAAATACTCGTCTATATTGGCATACATGTTTGTTTTCTTTCAAGCAGATAAATTTAGTTTTTCCATGCAGAAGATGGACGCAGATGGAAGGCCTCAGGAAGTCACAACGTGGACCTCTTTGCTGAAGCATAAATCCACAGAGTACAGCTTCAAGGCGTTCATCGACCTTTTCTACCACCCTGTGGTAAGCATGCTGAGTGGCAGGCCCGAGCCTCGAATTAATGACGAAGTCTAGAGAATCTTGCATCTCTCGGACAACACAAAGACTGGGGATTGGTTCCTGTATCAAAACCATTCCGAGATTAGAGTATACAAGTGTGAGTTGGCACCCTATAAGCTACCCAAATATGTGTCGATAAGAATCTTTTCTTTAGAATACATAAGGTAGATTATGAATTCAGATGATATCCATTTCGTCTCATTAAAGAAAAAGCAGCAGCTTCGAATCAAGGGGCAGATTGGCTCCTTCATCTGCAACAGTCGTGGTGCTGGGGAGGAAGCAGATCGGATGCTGAGAGAGATGAAGTTTTTCTTAAGCATCCCATGGAATTATGATCCATGCGGGATCATCTCAGAAATGCAGGTGAAGAACAAAAACATCCCTTATGTTCATGTGTCCAAGCCTGAGATTGAAAAATTCGCCAATCAGACAGTGTGGGTGCCTGACACCTTGGTCGAAGTGGAACAACAGGCTCCCATGACCACTGTGCCATGAACGACCACGCCACAAGTCCCTAAGGAAAAAATGCCTCGACAAGATTTATCTCCGCCTGTCACAGAGGTATCGTCTGAAGAATTCCAGTTGCACACTAAGAGGCCCAAGACAACCAGAGTTCCCAGCCCTACGGGGGAGAAAGAAGCCCCGCCTACCACAGTGGTCAAGTCTATCATTCCACATTTCGGCTCAAGCCTACATAAGGACATCACCCCAGGAGTGCCAAAGAAATCCTCAGACTCCCCACTGGACACTCAGTCGGGCAAGACTGGGCCCAAGTTGAGAATTTTTGAGAAGTATGAGATGATTAAGAAAAATAATCAGACCCTTACCAGCAATACTTACGCTCAGTTTCAGAAGCAGACATCGACTGCGCAGCATAGGCTGATGTCTACATTTGACATAGAAAAGGGAAGAATGCACATGGCCTTCCTCCAGGCGCAGGTACCAGACCCCAAGGTGATTACGGATTACAAGAGGGCCACCTTCAAATTCCAGATGAAGGACGTGCACCCAACAGATCAGATGGATCTGCACAAGCAGACAGGGGATATGGTATTCCATACATTGGCGCATGCTTTCGCTTCTGCAACCAAATTGCAGGTGTCGCTCAACAATTCTCAAACGCAGCTCAAGCTGGAGAAGATATCGTCCTTTGCGAAGGACAATAGAATCAAGACTTTGGAGGAGATGGTCCTCAAGATCGGCTATGATCCTTCGAACGTCAAAGCTGCAGAGGAGATGATCAAGAAGAAGAATTAAGACATTGCATACTTGAGGAAACAACTAAAACTCTCGCCCACAGAGGACTCGCAGGCGAAGGAGATAGTAGAAAAAGAAGGCGAGAAGGATGAAATGCTCAAGCTGCTCATGGAGTAGAACACACTGCTCAAAGAAATGGAAGCTGAGATGGAGAGATTATTAAAAGAGAAGGAGCAGATGAAGCCAATGGAAGTCATTCCATTGAGTTCCATTCCGATTTTAGGAGCAAGCACTGTATCAGTGACATCAGTCCCATCCGCAACTCCAGTGACAACACAAGAGGGGACAACCGATCTCGCCAAATCCTTGGAAAATATGAACCTGCAAGAGACAGAGATCAACAGGCTTAAAAAGGAAGTTGAGAACCTCCAGGAACTCAAAACTGCCTTCCAGACCAGTCTTTCCAAGGAAAAGCAGGTAACAGAACAACTCAAGCAGGAGTTACAACAGCTCCGAAAGAAAACAGTGGCAGGGAAGACTTTGGTTGAGGTCAAAGAGAATGCATGGACAGACATCACAAAGTCCATAAATGAGATACGACCCATGATAGAAATCATGTTTGAACAGAATGATCTAGTCCATAGGAGCCAACAGGCCATTGAGAATATCAGAGGAGAATTGGGAGACATTCCCACACAGGCAAATGATATCATCAAGTTCCTCAATTCTAAGACCAGAGAAGAGCTGAAGATCGAGGACATAATATAGACCATCCTTGAAGTAAAAAGAGTTTTGACCAAGAGAGCATTAATTCTTCAATGGGAAGAAAAGGTTCAGACCATGGACCTAGGGGTACAAAGATTCTTCAGCAAGATTGAGGCTCTCCAGAAGAAAGGTCTCCCCGGTCTGAAGGTTATTAATGATAAACTGATGACACTCCCAGATTACAAAAAGAGATTGGCTGAGGTGTCCAAAGACAGTTCAAAGTTTGCGGGCATACAAGGGAGCATCACTGGCAAAGCATTCCTATATGCTCTTCAGTGGGACATCAACATCCAGCACGAGATCCAATACATATTCCTCACCAAGCCTACATTCGCCAAATATACAGAAATGGACGAAGTGTATCGGAGACTGCTCAAAGTCACTGTGCCTAGTCATCTCAGATGGGAGGAACTATGTGATCTGCTCGATTAGCAGATGAGCTGTCTAGGTCCAGTCAGATGTCTAGTCAGATGAGGTCATGCCAAGGCTTCATCAATGGTCTACCCATAAATCAGCGTGCAGTTTCACCAAGTCATCAAGACGTTCCAAAATTTAGGAGATTTGTTAAATTAGTTAGGCTAAAAATAGAATTAGCACATCCTGATCATTTATGAAAGGAACATTTGTAATTTGAGTTATAAATACTTCACCTTTCGAAGTATTGAGGGTTGTTGATCTTCACACCCTGACGCTATCAGATTGTAACATTTTTGAAGAGACCTGCCATTAATAAAAAGGAGGCACTTTTACAGGATTCTTGCGTGTATTCACTGGTGATGTTTATTCTCTAAGTTGAATGTTATTCTTTCTTTGTGATCATATTGTTTTCTGAAACTAATCTTTAAGAGTAACGAATGTTGCAGGATTTATCTTGGATACCCTGTTTCTGACTCGAAGGATTTTAGTGTTTATCTTCTGGTGTTTTCAATTAAGAAATTCTTAACTGCTTCTTAGTTGGATTTATATTTCTCATCTTTTCTTCTGTCCATCATTTAAGCTACTAAAAGATCCAGTGAGTATATTATCTCGCCCCGTAAAAGTTTTCTTTAGCGTTTCTGGTTTGTATCTCATATTTATTAAAACATAGACCCCATAGCCCAATGGATGTGTAGATTGTTTCAACCAATTCATAAAACACTCTTACAAAAAAAATGACCCATTTCTTTACCTAGCCTAATATCTAAAATTGGAAACATAGCTAAATCATATAGAGAGATCCCTCTCTGAAGCTGGAAGGGCTAGATCCCAGCTTTAAAAGTGGTTGGATAAAGTTACCTTTGTAGATTTCTTCTGTTTCAACATCTAGGAAATTTACCAAGTGCTAACATGGACTTCGACGTATGGGCCACCCTTGACTCCCACAATCCCAAGTTTTGAAAGGGAATAACGATCGTTAGCTCCCTGCGCTCACGTGGACATTCCCATGACCACAGGTTTAACCTAAACGACGTGTCTCATTTCGTGACTTCGAGGCTTTCGATGCAAGGTTCCCCAAGTCCTCCAACTTCCAAGCTCTGAAAGGGATAAAATTACTTAGATCCCCCTTTGGCCTCCATCCATGTGACAATTCACTATGACTCAATGCCTAACTCTAAATCGCGTCAGAATTTCGCGTGTCACGAGTACTCACGACTTCCCTCTTTGACCTTTACCCTTATGCGAGTCACCAAAATGATGATCTCTCACCACATGTCTCGTCGATGGACAACCATGATCAAATCGTGAGTTCAAATAGTTATGTTCCTTGACCTTCTTTCTCTGTGAGTCAGCAAAATGCTGAGCTCTCGCCACACGTCTCCTTGATGGACAACCACGATCAAATCGTGAGTTTGAACAATTATGTTCCTTGACCTTCTTTCTCTATGACTCAATGAAATGATGATATCTCACCACGTGTCTCCTTGATGGATGACCATGATCAAATTGAAAGTTCAAAAAGTTATGTTCCTTGACCTTCTTTCTTTGTGAGTCAGCGAAATCCTGAGCTCTCGCCACCTGTCTCCTTGATGGACGAGCATAATCAAATTGCGAGTTCGAACAGTTATGTCCCTTGACCTTCTTTCTCTGCGAATCAATGAAATGTTGAGCTATCGCCACATGTCTCCTTGATGGATGACCACGATCAAATGAAAACTTCTGGTTTTGGGTGTTTAGTCTAGCCAATGTGCAATTCTCCCGATGTGAGAATTTGCGAAGATGAAAGTAGTCAAGGCGTTAACGCCTGCTCTACTTCTTCAAATCCAGTGGTCATGATAGAACTTGGATATTTCCAAACGGATCTCTTTTGTCTATCTTTCAAATGAAAGGGCCTTCCCCTTCGATACCTAAATATCGCTAACCCTCCCGAGCTTCGTCGGTTATGGAGGGCTTAAGAGAATTACGCTCTTACTCCTAGACTTAACACATAGAGGGATCTTCGACACAACTATTGTGCTCCTTCATCAGGTTTAGGACTTAAGTGGTTCTGGGTTTCTTCTTACCACATAGAGAGATAACTAGTGCATATCTTCCCTACCTCTCTCGAGCTTAACAGACTCCTTCCTTGCAGGGATTGCAGGGTTCAATATCTGCATTCAGGGAAGTACTCACTCAACTCTAGGATGGTGATGAAATTCCCTAGGGAAAACGCCTTTGGGTGATTAAACTGGGGCGCATGGAACTCCAAAAGAAATTAATACAGAAAAGTAAACCTTTATAGATAAGTAAATATACGCATGCATCCATTATTTACAATTAAAAAACATAAGGCAAGAAAACACTTATTAGAACCATAGAGTGTGATGTGACTGTTGAAAGGGGTGCTCGTTTCCACCCAAACATAGGCTCAATCACTCCCCATGGATTTATCACTGGCCACCCCCAACCTTAATCCATGATTCTTTCGAGATTCAATCTCTTACTTCCATCTCAACTAAATTTAGGGATGAAGGTTATTCTCCTTCTCCCAATACATAAAAATAGATCAGGATGAAGGTTACTCTCCTTCTCTTGGTTCAATCTCTAATTTTTTTTTCCATGATTAGAACTCACTTTCTTCGCTTTCAATCCTTCCTCAGACACAAGATCTCTGATCTCATATCTGCATTCTTCGCAGGTCTCCCCTTGTCCACCACGCTTCCTTGCTTTCCTTCCCTAGAAAGATTTCATGTGGCTCGAATCCCCCAGTCTGTGGTCAGGTCCGAAAGCCTCCCCTGATTGGCAGTATTCCCCATCCCTCATTAACTCTTGAGGAGGCCTTCCCACCTACCAACCTAACAAGAATTCATTCCAGGTCAGAGGGTTGTTCTGATCTGAGAAAATTAATTCCATCATGGTACTGGTTCAGTGGAGGTTAACTCAACCTTTCCGGGTTCCCTCCACCACCTTTTCATTATAAATCATGGTCTCTCTCTTAACACATCCCCTCTTTTAGCAGTCATGCAATAAGTAACATTTTCTATTAAAATAATCAGAATTTACATTCATCGACCTTCTACACAAGGTCCATCAAATCAAACATTCACACTTTTAAGTTTTCCATAGTTCCTCGGTCCATATAGTTATATTTACAGACTGGGGGAAATAGGGTGTTACAATTCCCTCCCTCTTAAAGGAATCATCATCCTCGATGTTCTATCTATCAACATGATATGTATGTACTGAAGTAAACAAAATCGGATGTGCCTGTCTCATGGAATCTTCCATTTCCCACTTAACCTCATCTGGGCCAAAGTGTTTAGATTGCACCTTGACCTGTGCAATCGTTTGGTTTCTGAGTGAGGTTTCCTTCCTGTCTAATATGCATTGGGATTCTGGTAGGAATTCTCCCTCCAGTTCCACCTGGATCACATACCCGTCAATTATATGATTAGTATCATGTACATATTTCTTTAATAATGAAACATGGAAAACATTATGTGGAAACTCCCGATATTTGAAAGGGATAACATTAATTAGCTCCCCCTTTGGTCTCCATCCATGTGACCATTCACTATGACCCGAGGCCTAACTCTAAAGCACGTCAGAATTTTGCGTGTCTCGAGTTCTCATGATTTCCCTCTTTGACCTTTCCCCTCCTGCAAGTCAGCAAAATGCCGAGCTCTTGCCACTTGTCTCCTTGATGGACGACCACGATCAAATCGTGGTTTCGTAAATCGTGAGTTCGAATAGTTATGCTCCTTGACCTTCTTTCTCTACGAGTCAATGAAATGCTGAGCTCTCACCACGTGTTTCCTTGATGGACGACCATGATTAAATCACAATTTCACAAATCGTGAGTTCGAACAGTTATGTTCCTTGATCTTATTTCTCTATGAGTTAGAGAAATGCTGAGTTCTCACCATGTGTCTCTTTGATGGACGACCATGATAAAATTGTGATTTCGAAAATCGTGAGTTCGAACAGTTATGTTCCTTGACCTTATTTCTTTGTGAGTCAGCGAAATGATGAGCTCTCGCCACATGTCTCCTTGATGGATGACCATGATCAAATTGTGATTTTGCAAATCGCGAGTTCAAACAGTTATGTCCCTTGACCTTCTTTCTTTGCGAATCAACGAAATGTTGAGCTCTCACCATGTGTCTTCTTGATGGATGACCACGATCAAACCACAACTTTTGGTTTTGGGAGTTTAGTCTTGCCAATGTGCGATTCTCCCGATGTGAGAATTTGTGAAGACTAAAGTAGTCGAGGTGTTAACGCCTGCTCTCCTTCTTCGAATCCGACGATCGTGACAGAACTTGGATCCTCTCGAACGGATCTCGTTCGTCTATCTTTCAAATGAAAGGGCCTTACCCTTCTATACCTAAATCTCTCTAACCCTCCCAAGCTTCGTCGGTTATGAAGGACTTAAGAGGATTATGCTCTTACTCCTAGACTTAACACATAGAGGGATCTTCAACACAACTATTTCACTGCTTCATTAGGTTTAGGACTTTAGTTGTTCCAAGTTTCTGCTTACCGCACAGAGAGAGAACCTGTGCATATATTTGCTACCTCTCTTGAGCTTAACAGACTTTGTCCTTGCAGGGATTGCAGGGTTCAATATCTGCATTCAAGGAAGTACTCACTCAGCTCTAGGATAGTGATGAAATTCCTCGGGGAAAACACCTTCGAGTGATTAAACTGGGGCACATGGAACTCCAAACAGAATTATAGGTTCTCAAGGAAACAAATGCATGTTCATAACTTAATCATTTAATGCAAAAAAACAACCTTTATAGATAAGTAAATATACGCATGCATCCATTATTTACAATTCAAAAAAATAAGGCAAGATACAACTTATCAGAACCATAGAGTATGATGTGACTGCTAAAAGGGGTGCTCGTTTCCACCCAACCATAGGCTCAGTCACTCCCCATGGATTTATCACTGGCCACCCCTGAGCTTAAGCCACAATTATTTTGAGATTCGATCTCTTACTTCCAGCTCAACGAAATTTAGGGATGAAGGTTACTCTCCTTCTCCTAATACAAAAAAATAAATCAGGGTGAAGGTTACTCTCCTTCTCCTAGTTCAATCTCTAATTTTTTTTCCGTGATCAGAACTCACTGTCTTTGCTTTCAATCCTTCCTTGGACCTAAGAGCTCTTCTCCTGTCTCTTCATTCTTCACAGGTATTCCCCTGTCCACCACGCCTTCTTACTTTCCTTCCTTGGCAAAATTGCGTGTGGCTCGAATCCCCCATTCCGTGGTCAGGTCCGGAAGCCTCCCCCGATGGGCAGTCTGCCGCATCCCTCATTAATTCTTGAGGAGGAATTCCCACCTACTAGCTTGACTAGAATTCATTCATGGTTAGAGGGTTGTTCTGATCTGAGCAAATTAATTCCAACATGGTACTTGTTCGGTGGAGGTTAATGCAACCTTTTCGGGTTCCCTCCACCACCTTTTCATTAGCAATCATGGTCTCTCTCTTAGCACATCCCCTCTTTCAGCAGTCATGCAATACGTAATGTTTTCTATTAAAATAATCAGAATTTACATTCATCTACCTTCTACACAAGGTCCATCAAATAAAAAATTCACACTTTTAAGTTTGCCATAGTTCCTCGGCCCATATAGTTATATTTACAGACTAGGGGAAACAGGGTGTTACAACAGTGATTTCGAAAATTATGCAAGTAAGAGGGCCAATGCCATGTATGCATGTGTAGGTAATTTTAGGGATATAACAACAATAATATACCCCTATGAATGGAAGCATGGAGGGTATTGATGAGTAGACATAAAAACTATCAGCTCGAAGTACCACAGTGCAGTTTTCCTACAGGACCAAACTGACCCGAGTTTCTTCTGACAGAAGGAACAAGACAAGTCCAGAACCTTCCTAAGGAGGAAAAAGGCATGCAAGAATACACATGAATGCAGATAAGTAAGGAGAATAATCCCACAGGGGGCATGTGACTGGGGATATGATAAGAAAAGGGGGAGAGTATGAGAGAAGATCTAGTTCAGAGAAGAACTAAGAGATTAAATTTTTTCAGTTACATGAGACAACAAAAAAAGAAAGACTCCTGAGAGATGAGGGCCATGAGATTGATGCCAATGAAGCATATGATAAACCTCACAGAGGCTATGAGAGAGAGAGAGAGAGTCTTTGAGGAATTGCAATAGCTTTCCCTAGTGATATCATGGATTGGCACGAGGGTGGCTAGAGTGCCAAGAGTGAATGCCTCTGAGCCTACAATTGGGTGGAGATGAGAATACCCATAGTTAGTTGGATGGCTACCACTTGTAATAGATAAGTATTCTCATACCCCGTCAAACTAAACTGTAACTGTAAAATAAGGTTGAATATCCCGTGAAAATTTCAGGGATGTGCATGCTCGTTTGATGATTATTCTGTTTTTATTTATTTTTCCTGGTTGTGTATTTAATCAAGTAAGGAACTATATGTTCGAACATGATTTGTACACATAAATACTTGAGCCCCTGTAGTGGCTCAAATTAAAGGAAATGAACTGTGCTTTTTATAACCATAGGCACAGTTTCATGTATGCATTCTTACACTTCCATTCGTTTTGGGTCTCCTAGAAAAAGGGTATGTTAAGCTCAGGAGATGTACTGTGAGGGTGCACAGAGGCTATGCAATTTTTGTAGAGGTTAAGAACTCTCTAAGTTCTAAATTCCAAGAGAAGTGCAAGAAGTATTCCCACACTTCATTTGAAGTATTTGAAAGCTTAGAAGGTATAACACTCATAGAATGTAGACAAAGGGCACATCCTTTAAACCACTTATCTGTGTCACCGAGGGCTCATGCCCATATCCCTAACCAAATCACGACAAAGAGTTGGGTGTTTATTCCCAGAACTTGTCGGGAAACCTCATATGACCATGACCATGGAACCCAGCGCTACACCCAACGAAAGTTAACCCTTTTGGCTTCAGAACTCCTGGATGCTATGACTTTACAACCTCCAAAACCAATCGAAGGTAACCTACTAGTTTGGTTACCCACAAGGTTGATTGGCATCTGCCAGTCTCTTAACCATGACCATGGGATCTGTCCCACTAATTAAAACCCTGACACACTTACTGGTTACGAAGTAACGCAAGACATAGATCCGAGGATACTTGGGATCTTCCATGACCGTTGGATCTAGACTATGGTGAGCCCGATGCTGATCACTCCATGAGTAAAGAGGATATTACACAACAGAACCCCCGAATGTCAAAGTTGCGAAGAAACGAAGGTCATATATCTATGGGTCTACGTGGAAAAATCTCGACCATAGGATAAAAGGGGTGTTGGGAGGTCATTGGTGAGAGTTTGGACTTTGAGGTTTCGTGCCATTTGTAGGTAGTTGAGATTAGATGCTTCAAGAGGTTGTCTGTTTGGAGTGATGTGGCACGCTGATGTCACCCAGGGTGACATGAACCCATGTTTGGCATGCCATGTGTCACTCTGATTCGTGTGTTTTACATGCCTTATATGCCAATTAGAATGTGACACGTGTCACCCATTGATAGGGCCATGTGTCATATCTGTTCTTTGTCGCATGTCACCCCCTGGTGCATGGTTGGTTGACCTAATGGCTATTGGGACCCCGAGAGTTCAAAATTTTGAAACTTCGAGAGACTTGGGATGTTATAACATATGCTCCAAAAAGGGCTGAAGGTCGGAGCTACGTGGCAGTACCTTGAGAGTTCGGGAGTTCGGAACTCCAATAGAATTGGGATGTTAGAATGTATGCTCCCAAAAGGGTTGAAGGTTGAATCTACGTGGCAATACCTCAGGATTTCGAGATTTTGGAACTCCGGGAGACTTTGGATGTTAGAACATTTTCTCCCAAAAGGGTCAAAGGCCGAAGCTAAGTGGCAATACCTCGGGAGTTTGAGAGTGTGGAACTTCGGGAGGTTTGGGATGTTAGAATGTATGCTACAAAAATGGCCTAAGGATGAAGCTAAGTGGTAGGACTTCATAAGTCTGGGAATCGTTCATACATGGATAGAAAGAACGAAGGGTTGAAGGCCCTATGATCACGAAGGTGCGGGGAACATTCCATGTAACCGCCTCTCCATCAGCCATGTCATCGCTAAGGGACGACAACCATGATCAAGTCCATTCTAGGTGGAATGGTACAAATGAGACAAATGCACGTGGGTGCTACGTGGCCTTTGACCGATGATGCCTAAAGATCTTCAGAAGGGCATAACTTCCAATCTAGGGCTCAGATTTGAGCATGGTAACAATCGTTGGAAAGCTCTTGACGAGAAGAAGGTGATGGATATCTTGGAAAGAGGATTCAAGATGATGGAGGAAAGAAATTTTTTTATGCCCCATCCCTTAAAAAGGTACTTAAGGGGTTGGGTGTGTTACAAATTTGTATCCGAGTGGGCAACAACACTTGTCCTACTTGGGCTCACAAAAGAGTCAAGTGATTATATTTTTTCTTTCTTAGAAAAAATTAAGGGAGAGGGCACCCTACCCTAACCTATTTAGCTGAGCATGATTCAAACGTAGTTCTGGATGGGTTGGGGCACAATCATAAGACTAGTTTACCAAGGCTAAGATGAGTATGTCAAGAGTATTACTGTAGTACGTAAATTATCTACATAAGTTCCTTGAGGAGAAGGGTGTAGATTAAAATTTAGTTGGGATTTTACCCAACGAGATTGAATCATGCTAGTCTATGGAAGAAGAATCCTATAATTTCTTTCGGGAAATGATAGCCAATCCTACAAAAGTGGGACTATGTCGAGGGGTATAATGATTGGTGCATGAATATATGCTGAAATGCATATTGAAAATATAGAGCATGCATATGACATGCATATATACTTATTACAGTCTGTCATTGAGTGAAAAATATGGTGATTTCATAGATCATATGGTTAGTGATGATATGAATATGGAAGCATAAGTAAAAGTTTGATGATGTTGAGTGCATAGTTCCTTATGAGGTTAAGGTGGGAGGAATTAATGAAATATTGATCCTAGATTTGGTAGAGTAAGTGTCAGGACACTTCTAGATGACCAATGGGTTAAGTTGGCATCTAGAGGTGGATGGTAGCCATATGGATATGGTTTGGTACACTCAAATATCCATAAGAGGGATTTTAGTAAAAGATTGCCCTGTAGAGATCTGTTGACCAAGGGTGAACTGAGGCATGAATAAGAGACTAGAAATGGTTATCCTACTTCCTTGAGTGATGCAATAACTACCCATCAAAATTTTGAATTATGGAAGGTTTTACAGTAAAAAGGGAAAAGGTGACCCTCGTTGGTTATTTCCATGAAGAGAGGGAAACATGAGTATGAATTATGATTGTGAGACTGGTCATATGATTGACTATAACCTCTCACTAAAGAACGCTAAGATTAAAGAAAAAATATCAATGTGAATGGATGAGGTAGAGAGGTGCAAGTGATGCACCTACATATATACAAATATATGTATACACGCTTAAAAGAATAATATGATTGAAAGCTCTCAACTGAGAGGGAAGATCCATATTGAGTGTCTCTATGAGACTTGTCATAATAATGATTGGAAGATCCTTGGGAGAAAGATCTAGAAGTTTGATATGTCCATGTGTATGAGTGACATGGAAAAGGTGCAAACAATGAGCTTGCATAATGAATGTTTAGTTGTGTTTATTTATGCCTGAGTGCATGGATTTAATGCATCGTAATGTTGCTTGGTATAAGGATTTATATTAAGACCGAATAGATATGAATGAATGATGTTAAACATGCAAATGATGCACACATATGATGTATGAGTGAAATGTAAGGAAATAATTTCACTTTCCCAGATCGAATGAATACCATGGATGCATGGATGACTTTGTTATGAAGAGTCATGAAAGTTTTGTTTTGAATAATATCTTAAGGGGAATGTGTTCCATTCCCTGGGGAAAGGATAATATAAATAGACGAAAGAGTAAATGATCAAGGATGCTCCGTTGTCATAATAAGAGGCAAAATGATTATGCCTTTGAGGATCACATGAGAATTATTGTGAACAATCATGAGTTAAATGATTTTAACGAAAAAATGTATGTGAGATGCAAAATATACCTATGGTAGATACAAATAATATTATGATTATGCATGTGGTTAAGTGCATCATGGATGTAATTTAACAAAATAAGGAATATGTGTGGATAAATAATCTGGATTCATAACAAAGATGCATGTTTATTGTTAAGGTCCTAACCCGCACATAGGTAGATCAATGTATTCAGATGTAATAAAGGTCAATAATAATAAGACCTTTCAATAAAATAGAATAAGGCGGATGTAAGAAGACCTAATAGAAGCTTCCGCTTCTAGAAGGATCTTCCTCTAGATGCTTCTTTTTAGTATAAATAGGAGTCGAGGGTATGA
>SNQJ01S0056257.1:23000-46776 GCA_010110895.2 Picea sitchensis
GGGGGGGGGGGATTTCAAAATGATCTTGACCTTAGAGGAAAAAAGTGGGGGCCTGAAACGTTTAGACCAAGACAGTACCAAATTCATCCACCTCATATATAGGCTCAATCTAATCGATATTGAAACCATAAATGGTTCCTTCAAGTGGACCAAAAAGAGAGAGGGGGTTCAACACATTGCCAACATATTAGATCACTTTCTAATTTCGGAAAATATAATGCTTGAAGGCCCACTCATTAAAGCCAACATCCTTCCAAGAACATGATCTGATCATTGGCCAGTCTAGCTATGGATAGACACAATAGCTACTCCAAAATAAAAACCATTTCACTTTGAGAAATTCTGGCTGGCACACCCAGACTTCTAGGATCTTTCCCACACCTAGTAGGCTGAAGAAAAATTTGAGCATGGCACCCAAATGTACAAATTCCAGCAACTCCCAAAAAAATTCAAGAAATAACTTTGGGAATGGAACAAGAATGTTTTTTGCGATATATTCCTAGCATAGAAAGCCCTTGAACAAAGTCTTGAGGACATTCAACAAGAGTCCATTGTCTCAGGCTACTCAGACGCCTTGCTACAGGAGGAAACAACCCAGAAGAAACAACTTGAGTATCATCACAAGCAGAAGGAGATCCTTTGGAAGAAAAAGTCTCGAGTGCAGTGGTTAAAAGAGGGGGAAAAATACCAAATTTTTCCACCACTCCATGATACACATATTCTACATCAACTGCATTACAAAAATAGAGGACTCACAAGGAAACACACTTTTGTATCATGTTGAAATTGAAGAGGAGTTAGTTACCTATTACAAATAGCTACTCTTAGAACCCCTAGTCGATAGAACTTCCACCATTTGCAAGGTCACACAACATATTCTGGCCCTTATTACCACAGAACAAAAAAATTCCTTAATGAGACCAATCTTGCAGGAGGAATTTGATCAGGATATCAAGGAAATGCTCCTTGGTAAAGCCACAGGGTCGGATGGTTTCACTAGCAATTGTTTCCACCATTGCTGGTCGATGACCAGAGAAGAGGTTTGGAAACTTGTGGAGGAATCCATAACTTCTGGATAGGTTCTCCTAGCCCTCGATGCCACTTTCCTCACCCTGATCCCAAAAAAAAAGTGCATCACGAACCCAAAGCAATTTCGACCGATAACGCTCTACAATTTTATATACAAGATAATCACAAAGGTAATATCCCTCATGCTCAAACCCATCCTTCCTTTCATAATTTCAAAGGAACAATCATGATAAGTAGAAGGGAGGCACATCATGGATAGTGTCATCTTGGTTCATGAAGTGATTCACTCACTCAAGTCCATGCACACTCTAGGCATGCTTATAAAACTTGATATTTCTAAGGATTTTGATAAACTTAGCTGGAAGTACATGCATTCTCTTCTCTCAGCCTTTGGATTCAATGAATAATGGATATCCCAGATCATGAAACTCACCTCTTAATCTTTCTTCTCCATACTAGTAAATGGTGTCCCCTCAAATCCTTTTTCTCCTTCTCAAGGCATCCGCCAAGGGGACCCACTCTCCCCTTTCCTATTTTTCATTATGGCCGAAGGAATAGGATGTACTTATCAACCTCGATCTATGATGGTACACTACAAGGGATCCCAGTCCATGGTCTCCAACCAACAACTTCCCATATCCAATTTGTAGATGATAGAATTCTTCTGAACACCCCCACAACCAAGGAAGCCGTACATATCCAAACCATCGTCTCAGAATTCAGTGAGGCATTTGGTACCACTTTCAATATGGATGAATCTCATCTTTTCTTTTTTAACACTCCCTTAGCTATTCAAAATCACATCTCCTGCTTACTAGGTATCCCACACAAATCCCTTCTGTCCAACTATCCAGGACTACCCCTAACAGACTCGGTTGCTCATAATATTTCCTGGAATTCCCTTCTCCTCTCAATCTCCAATCACCTCAGTTCCTGGACCTTCAGATCCCTAAACCTTCCTGCTAGACTCATCCTCCTCAAAGTAGTGCTTCAGTCTATTCTGACATATATATTCTCAATTCTCGCAACACCACAAACGATCATTTAAGAGAATAAGAAACCTTCAACAAAATTTCCTCTGGAACAATCACAAAAAGAGGAAACAATGGGCATTAGTAGGCTACAATAAAATATGCAAACCTACATCTCTGGGAGGAATGGGCCTCTGTGACCCAGGAAAGCTCAACAATTTCACGGGAGAAAAAATATGGTGGCACTGGTTAAAGTACCCAAAATAACTCTGGGCACGACCATGGAGGCAAAAAATATCCCCCATATACAACATGAAAAACTAAGGCTCGAAGAGCATATCCAGGGCTCTAACACATGGAATGTGACCTGGAGAAATAGCCCACTCATTCAAAATAATTGTTTTTGCAAATTTCTAAATGGCCACTCCACCCAATTTTGGACAGATGCTCAACAACAACAACCTCCCTTGCAAACACTAGAGAATCTACGCCTCTACCAAAACCACATACCAGATTTGAGGTGCCTCAAAGTTGTAGACCTCTGGCTTAATAACATATGTCATCCCCCCTTGCATAGTTGGAAAATGCTCACACATGATCTCAACCTTCTGGAAAATTTTGATATGGAACCTTGGCAAGAAACATTGGGAAACAAGAAGATTCAAATCAATGAAGAAAAGATAATTCTTCATTGGGGGTACTCCCCAACTGGTACATTCACAATTAAGGGATCTTATCAACTTCAAGAGAATTTTCATTTGCAGACGAAAGATCACATTTGGCACATAATCTAGAAAACCAAACGCTGGATAAAGGTTTCTACCTTTCTTTGGATTTTTGTCCAAAACCGGTTCCTAACCCGGGATAACCTGAAAAAGAGGGGTTTTATTGGACCCTCAATTTGTCACTTATGGAAACAACAAGAATAAAAAATGTATCACATATTAAATCAATGTCCCAACAACAATATGATCTAGGATCAAGCTACGGTCATCATGAGGAAAACCAAAAGAGATAGAACAAGTGTCATCAATACTATTAGAAATTGGGGCTTGGGAGATTTCAAAATCCCACTCCTCAACATGATCTGGAAACTCCTACCAGGTTTCATAGTATGGACGATATGGAAAGAAAGAAACCGATGCATATTCCACTCCCATATCTCCACTCCCTCCACAACCTATACCCGAATTGTGGAGAGCATTTGGGAAACTATTCAAATTCAATCCTAGACCCCAGAAGATGTTCCTAGTGAACCACCAAAATCCATCATCTTGTCTTCCTGGAAGAAGATAACGTCCAAGGATTCTCTCTCTTTTTCTGCTCCCCCAACCCCTACCACTTGCAGTCCCTTCAGGTAGAGATGTCCTCCCCCGAGATTTTGGAAGCTGAACTTCGATGGAGCCTCGAAAGGAAATCTTGGACCGGTAGGTTTTGGCACAATTATAAGAGAAATCACAGGGAATATCTGACACCTCAGAGTGGGTTCTCTAGGGCATGACACCGACAACTCCACAGAACTTTGGGGTCAAATAAGGGGAATTCAAATAGCCTCAATTATTATTGGCCCTTGTTTATGGAAGTTAGCGAAGAGCAAGGAAGAAAAGGAAAAATGTGAGCTGTGCAGAAGACATAGTGACTATTACTAGGTCGAAGTGAGCCGAAGAGTAGAAAAGACAGAGAGAAGTAAAAGGAAGAAAGCCGATCGACAAGGAGATCAACGATGATAGATCAGCAAGGAAGAAGGATCATGGAAAACTCAGCAAGTGTAAAAATCCACCATTGGATGCTTTGGAGCACCGCGCGAGAAGGAAGGAAAGACAGGCTAGTGAAGCCTTGAAAACACGAGTCAAGTTGATTTAGGGTTTTAGACACCTAGGGTTTTGGCATCTATGGTTTTGACACCTAGGTTTCAGCCTAAGGATGTCAGTGAGTTATTGTAATGTATAAATAAAGGTCTAAAGGACTTGGGATGGGTTGTTGTTGTCATGTGATCAAGTAAGTAATATTGAGTGGAAAAGAAGTGTTGAATATGAGAGAGTTCTATATTGTAATATATTCAGCTATGTGTGAAGATCAACCCTCCACCTGGGTGCGCAGGGAGGGGAGAGATAGCAAGGAGAAGAGAGAAGATTTGCTAGCTGAGAGCGCAGATAAGAACTGCATGATTCATCTTAATATATTACAAACACAGTTATGTGGACGTATCCCTAGAGAGAGGGTGAACCATGTATATCTTGTGTCGTACGTGTGATTGATGCGATGCTCTTTTCCCTTTTGATGTATTGTTATTGCATTACTATGTTAGATCTGATAGATAGTTGTGTGGAGTAAATCTGAGCTGATAAGTGATATATGCATGATGTATTGTTCTGGTATTAGATCCACTTGATATGCCCCTTGGTTGTAGACACCTCTGTCCTGCAACTCCCCCATAGCTTCTTCAGGTGAGACTGCATCTTCTTTGAAGGTGTTGTTGAAAGGGATAGTACTTAGGTTTTGTTGGTGCGCTCTTGGAGATGAACCCTAGGTCTTCCCCTGTACCAAAAAATGGTTTCGTTGCCGAGACTGGAATCTTCTCGAGGGAATGTCAAGGTGGTTTCCATCAAAGACATAAATTCAAAAGTGGATAGAAAATCAAGAAAAGGACTTCGCTAAAGCCCATAACAAGAACCCTAATATTAGTATAAAGGATTGGTTGGAAAGATATATCTTTACTGATATACACGATATTTTCTTTGGAGGAATCCATCAGGAGCTATATGAGTGGTTAGCTAGGTTAACAGATACCCAGTTTGAGATCAGATCTAGACCTCCTGTGGTTTGGACGTCAACGTTGATCAAGAAGGTCAAGAGAGTTGATAACGCCATTTCAATAGAAATAGATCATTGGTTTGATAGCACCATTGGAGGGTACATCACCAAGTTTGTTGTTGATAGAGTAGAGTCATATAGCCAAGCCGAGAGACATTTCTTCAAGGGACCCAAATAATTGTTTTTACATTTTTTGAAGTTGAGGATCAAGATGCTATTGCATGAGAAGAACATCTTGAATATACAATAGATTGGTAGGATTTGAAAAAGATAATGTTCAAGAATTCAGACAACGACAACGACATAGAGGCTGGATATACGCGCAGTGGGAGAGCATTCAGAGAAGTTCATATTGCGAACCTATTTAATCAAAACTACGGGGATGAGGGTTTCTACAGTGGAGAAGAGGCAGATCTGACGTACGAAGAGCATTCAAAACTTTCTAGGACAGAGGAAGGGAAAGCTGAAGAACCTCGCCAGGAAGAACTAGAAACTTCAAGAACTGCGTAGACTGTTGAAGTAAGTACTATTATCCCTCCTGTCTATTTAGTAGCATTAAGAAATCAGAGTAATCCAAGCCACCAGAGCGTTTAGAGCACTGTCACTAGTATTCCACCACATACTCAGTCATGAACCCTAGGAAGATCTATGGCATATGAGATGAGGCTCCCTATTTTTAGGGGAGATGGGTCTGAAGACCCTGATCAACATTGGTTCCTATGTGAAGTCGTATGGAATATTAATAATGTCACAGATGAAGCTATTAAAAGAACTCAGTTTAGTACTACCCTAAGGGATCGTGCACTGAGATGGTACATGAAGCTTGTCCAAGGAATTGCATAGCCTAATCCGCTGAATGAGATCAATAATGCATTTATTGCAGAGTTCAAGAAACCCAAGTCCAAGTCACAATGTTTTACAGATATGAAAGAGATCAAGCAGAAGGTAGCCGAACTTGTTTTGGAATTCGATCAGAGATTCAAGACCTTAACAGGTCGATTGAATTTTCAGATCCCAGATGAGCAGAATAAAGAATGGTTTATTGCTGCCCTCTTACCACACATCAGATTTCCTCTGATGCAACATAATATTTCTTTGCAGGATGAGGCACTGGAGATCACCATGAAGTTAGAATCAACCCCTATGGGAGAATCCATCTCAGGTATGAGTCAAATCTTGAGTCAAATAACCAGTTTGTCTCTGCAGGTCGAAGATATGAAGAAAGACAAGGGAAAAGATAAAAGAGAAGACATCCGATGTCTCAGATGAAAATAAGAAGGCCATGATAAGGAACACTGCCCCCTTTTTCATGAGTACTTGGACTTTGGAGCTCAAATCCATTTGAAGCAAGTCACCCTACCATGGTGCGAGGTATGCAGAAATAAACATCGCCCTAGTGAGTTCTCTTACAAGAAAAAATATGTTCAGACACCCACAAATTTATATTGCACATTCTGTAAGTCCATGGGACATGATGATAGGGATTGTAGGGCTTATGACCTCATGTAAAAAATGTCAAGAGACATATACAAAATTCAAGGCGAAGTACAACAATAAGGAAACACTACGCAGTATAACTCCCATGGGAGAGGAAACTTAAACCCTCGCGATGGATTCATAAGACAAGGAAGAGGAGGAGGTATGGGTCGAAGTCGAGGACAGATCCTCTGTTAAAACTCCACATAATCAGGACACTTAGTAAGGGATTGTCAGAAACCTTGCACTACTTGCAGCTACTGCAGTTCTTTCGAACACGTTATAGAGGATTGTCCTGTACTGCTAGCTAAGCTTCAGGAAAGACGAGGACTTCATAAGAACCCGCAGGTGCAACTGATATATGATGAACCTCGTTGGAGAAGACCCTAGAGTCATTGTTATCACTAGAGGAGGCATTGTTACAAGAGAAGACAGACTGACCCAAGGAAATACTATAGAAGACTCGTGAGTCAGGAAATCTAGAGAGAAGACCCAAAACTTTGATGCAAAGAAAGAAAGAAAAATATTTGAGGAGGTAAGAAAAGAGTTCAAAGTAGACCAAGGTTCTTCATCAAAGACATGGCCATAATTAAGAGAATATGGAATTCCTTTGGCATTCAATTAGTCTACTTCACCAAAAACGACAAGCGGTAAGCAATCTCATGGAATTTTTATATACTTGTATTAAGTTGATTTAGGATGAGAGAGTTGTACAAGAGATACAAAATTTAATCAGACAATATTAGATAGGAAGGATAGATCCTTTACTGAATAAAGAAGTACATCAAATATCCAAGAAGAGAAGTAAAGATAAGGAACTACACTTGAATTCTCAGATAGGAGAATATGATATAGACTATGTGGTCCTTGAGTTAGGGTCGGAGTTTAATGTCATGACGAAGAAAACCTGGGCACCGATGGGAAAACCGAAGTTGATCTATTCCCCTATCAAAATTAGGATGGCTAATCAGCAAGCTACAAACCCCTTTGGAAGATTGGAACATGTCCCTGTGGACATCAATGAAGTAAGAATGTTTGCAGATTTTGAGGTAATTGAGATAGTTGATGACAACTGCCCTTACCCTGTACTATTAGGAATTGATTGGGCTTTCAATAATTCCACTGTGGTTGATTTAAAGAAAAGCCGAATGACGTTTGAAATAGATGGCCTTATCATTATTGCACCTTTGTATCCAGATGAAGGTCAACGATACACATAACCCATCAGAGAAGAAGATCGCACATATGAGCTAGAAAACATATACAAATTAACAGGCAGACAACAGGATTACATTAACCCTACAACCGATGGAAACCTAATATGGTGAAGTGACAATGCATGTTCATCAGATTTAGAAGAAGCACTGGAGAAATGGAAGAACAAGATATATGAGGTATCTACAAGGAGATGTACTAGATTAACCAGAGAAGTTCATTGGATCGACACAACAGTAAATAACTTTCCCAATTTTGATGGTCTGAATTATTTAGAAACCTTCTTGTCTGAATTCGAATAAAGTGTACCAAAACAACAAAGATTGTTGGCAATGGATGAGGCCTTGAAAGAAGCACTAGCGATATGGTGGGGGAGACACAAAAACAACATTCAAGAATGGGTACAATGTCATACCCTGATGATCGCACGATTCTCAGTACAAGTGGAAGGATGCGAAGTTCGGTACACAGGTCGAAGCTGCCCAAAGGAATATGTGCGAAGTTGTGAGGAAGCCCGGAGAACCATTCCTCAAGATAAGTGGGTGCACAAGTTCATTAACACACTAGACACGACCCCTATCAACTTGTACCTTCAAGTGGAGCTGCACCTCATCACTGCAGATTTTGAAGGTATGACTCAGAACTTTGTATCCACCTTCTTATTTGACAGTCAATATCCTTCAGTAGATCAAGCATTACATATTTCAAGACATGAAGTATTTGAGGAGGCCTCTAGCCCCCCTTTAGAAAAAGAAGAGGACGAATGGACTGCACCTCTCCAGAAATTGCAAGGCTATTACAACATCAATGCTAATGAATACGATGATCTGAGGAAGGTGAACATCGCAGAAACAAAAGGCCAGAGAGATATGGAAGGACCAGGAGTTGAGCTACCATTAATTGGACAACCAATAAATATTAATAAGTTCAACGTTGGAACAGAGCAGACACCGAAGCTTGCAAATGTTCAAGATCATTTAGATGCTGCTACTATTGAAAAAATTACAGAGTTACTGCATGAATATTAGGACTTGTTTCCGACCAAGTTCACTGATATGAAGGGAATTAAAGGGCCTATGGGAGATATGAGGATCCCTTTGAAACCAGATGCAAGACCAATCAAACAGAGACCCTACATATTGAACCCTAAATATAAGGAGAAAGTGAGGATTGAGCTCGACAGAATGATGGAAGCAGGAATTATAGAACTCGTTGAAGAGTCAGAATGGATTAGCCCTATGGTGGTACAAGAGAAGAAGACATGAGAGATCAGGATCTGCGTAGATCTCAGGAAACTAAATGATGCATGTTTGCATGACCCCTTCCCTACACCATTCACTGACGAAGTGTTAGATAATGTGGGAGGCTAGGAGGTATATTCTTTTACAGATGGATTTTCAGGATACCATCAGATCTAAATTGCCAATGAAGATCGTCGTAAGACCACATTTGCAAAAGAATGGGGATCCTGCCAATATATAGTGATTCCATTTGGATTGAAGAATTCTCCAACCATCTTTTCCAGGGTGGTGGTCGAAGCATTCAAGGAGTTTCTGCATAAATTTCTAGAAGCATATTTTGATGATTGGACTGTTTTTAGTTTATTGAAAAATGATATTGAATGTCTAAGGCTAATGTTGGACAAATGTAGACAGTGTCAAATTTCCTTGAATATTAAGAAGTGCATCTTCTTCTCACCATTTGGAGTGCTATTAGGTCATATTGTATGAAAGAAAGTATTTCTGGTAGACCCATCGAAAATTGCCATTATAGTTGATCTGCCACCTCCTACTTTAGTCAAAACATTGCGCACTCCGCTGGGACATATTGGATATTACAAGAAGTTCATTAAAGGATATGCCCAAATTACAACACCCATGGATAAGATTTTGAAGAAAGATTGTCAATATCACTGGACAAAAGAATGCCAGCAGAGCTTTGACACACTGAAACAGAAAATGGTTACTGCGCCTATTCTGGTTTTCCCAGATTGGAGCAAGGAGTTTCATGTGCATGTCGATGTGTCTTATCTTTCCTTAGGAGTAGTGTTAGAACAACCTGGGGAAGGATATATTGACCATATGTTAGCTTTTTCTAGTAGGAATCTATCAACAACATAGATCAACTACACCACCACTGAGAGAGAAGGGTTAGCCATGGTGTATGCGTTGCAGAAATTTCGCCACTACTTGTTGGGAGGCCAATTTAAAATGTTTACTGATCACTCCACGCTGAAATACATAGTCAACATGCCAATGTTGGGGGGGAGAATATGCAAATGGCTTCTACTATTTCAGGAATATGACTTCGAGATCATAGTTAAACCAAGAAGAATGAACAAAGGTCTTGACCACTTGTCGAGGTTAGAACATGGAGAAGAACCCACTAGTTTGGAGGATACAATGTTGTATGCACAACTGCTATCCATTAGAAGGATTGATGACCACTTCACAGAGATAGTCTAGTTATTGTCAAAAGGAATGGCACCCAGTGAGTATACAATTCCCCAGAAGAAACAACTAGTAGTGCATGCTGCAGACTTCTCACTTATAGCTAGACAACTATACAAAATGGGACCTGATGAGATATTGAGAAGGTGCGTTATGGAGGTAGAGAGACCATTCATCCTTGATGAATCTCACGAAGTCATCACTGGAGGACACTACACAGGGAAATAAACTGCACATAAGGTTCTTAGAGGTGGCCTTTGGTGGCCTACCTTACATAGAGATGCTAAAGACTATTACAGAGCCTATGATGTATGCCAAAGAGTTGGGAAACCATCCAGAAGAGATGAAATGCCCTTATCACCACAACTGACCCTACAAGCATTTGAGAAATGGGCCATTGATTTCGTGGGACCTATAAACCCACTAGGAAAGCGCACAGGAGCAATGTACATCATTACTGCGACAAAATATTTGACTAGATGGGCCGAAGCAAGAGCATTTAAGGAATGTAGTGCAACTACAACTACACACTTCATATTGGATGACATCATAACTAGTTTTGGATGCCCAAATATCCTTATGAGTGATCAAGGCACACATTTCATAAATAAAATAGTTGAAGCCCTGACTAAGGAATTTGCAGTCCACCATCAGAAGAGAACACCTTACCATCCACAAGAAAATGGGACACTAGAAGAATTCAATAAGATCTTGGAGACAGTGATGACGAATATTTGTAGTGTGAACAAGGATGACTGGGATTTAAGAGTACCAGTAGTACTATGGGCCTATAGAACCACTTACAAGAAGATAACAATTCATACCCCTTTTAATTTGGTATATTTTCTCAAAGCCATTGTCCCAATGTAATATTTGGTACCAAGCCTAAGAATTGATTCCTTTATAGATATGGATAACACTGGCACTGCTCGAGAGAAACTTGCACAGTTGGTCGAACTGGAGGAAGACAGATTCATTGTAGGATTCCATCAACATGAACATAAGGAAATAGAGAAGGCCTACCATGACAGACACATTAAGAAGAAGGCATTTAAGCAAGGTGATCTAGTACTGGTATATGACAGTAAGTTCATCAAACATCCTGGAAAGTTCAGAACGCATTGGCTTGGGCCATATGAGGTCGCCTATGTTACAGAAGGAGGAGCTACGCAATTGAAAACTTTGAAGGGAGAATTGAAGGAAGGATTAGTGAATAGGAGTCGATTGAAATTGTATTGTGACAACCAGCTACCTCGCAACTCTCATTAAAATCATGAGGAAAAGGGTCTAGGTACCAGGTGTAGTTGAAACTGGGTATCGGATACAGAAAAGACAGTCTGCACAAGGAAGGAGAGGAGGCATAGAGCATTAAAAAGAGGCCGGACTACGCAGTCTGAAGTCAAAGTAAAATAGAAAGGTCAGATCTGAAGTGCCTCAGGACAAGTCATAGGTTAGTGTTGGGGGGCTGTTGGCCCTTGGTTATGGAAGTTAGCGAAGAGAAAGGAAGAAAAGGAAAAATGCGAACTTCATGGAAGAAACAGTGACTGTTACTCGGTTGAAGTGAGAAGAAGAGAAGAAAAGACAGAGCGAAGTAAAAGGAAGCAAGCTGATGGACGAGGAGATCGAGGATGACATATCAACACGGAAGAAGAATCGTGGACAAATCAACAAGCAAAAATGACATCATTGGATGCTTTGGAGCATGACACGAGAAGGAAGGAAAGACAGGCTGGATAAGCCTTGAAAACATGAGTCAAGTTGACCTAGGGTTTTAGACACTTAGGGTTTTGGTATATTGGGTTTTGAAACATAGGTTTCGGCCTAAGGATGTCGGTGAGTTATTGTAATGTATAAATAGAGGTCTAAAGGACCTGGGATGGGTTGTTTTTACTGTTGTTAGTGTTATGATTGTTGTTGTCATGTGATTGAGTAAGTAATATTGAGTGAGAAATAAGTGTTGAGTACGAGAGCCTTATTTATTGTAAGATCTTCAACTGGGTGCAAAGATCAACTCTGCAGCTGGGTGCGCAGGGAAGGGAGAGATAGTGAGGAGAAGACAGAATATATGCTAGTTGAGAGCGTAGACAAGAACTGTATGCTTCATATTAATATATTACAAGAATAGTTCTATGGATGTATCCCTAGAGAGAGGTTGAACCATGTATATCTTGTGTCGTACATGATTGATGCGATGTTCTTTACCCTTTTGATGTACTGTTATTGTATTAATGTTTTAGATCTGATAGAGAGTTGTGTGGAGTAGATCTAAGCTGATAAGTGATATATTCATGTTGTACTATTCTGGTATTAGATCCACTTGATATTCCCCTTGGTTGTAGAAACCTATGTCGTGCAACCCCCCCATAGTTGCTTCAGGTGAGATTGCATCTGCTTCGCAGGTGTTATCGAAAGGGCTAGTAGTTAGGGCTTATTGGTGTGCTCTTGTTGCTGAACCCTGGGATTGCCCCTGTACCAACAAAGCTCAACCTACAACCCCTAATCATTGAAGGAGATTCAAAAGTAAATATCAAACTGGTTACCAAAATCATCAATGGCACAGATCTAGAGAAAATCACTCCCAGTTGGTCCCTCTTGGGCCATCTCTCTCTTCTACAAGATTTCCTACGTCCTACCGTCATGCTTGTCACTTCACACATAAGATGTGAGGCTAGAAAAGTATCTGAAAAACTAGCTAATGAGGGATTCACTACCTAAGATGAAATCATTATTCTCAACCCCCAAAATCACCTGGATTCACAATTGTTAAAGAAATTCCAAGAGATAGCTCTTGAATATTGCCTTCCCCTGGATGGGGTACCACCTAGGAATTACATGTTACATGGTGTGTTGGCAGAAAGGGTAGTTAAATACCCTCGCCTCCAGCACCTTCCTCAATTCATTTGACATGCCTTTCATTTACACTAAGAAGAGCATAGAGTGTCAGGACAATCCAACAACTCTAATGGTTCTTCAAGTCTGGTTTATGGGTACTGTTACGATGCCTCCTGTCCACAACACTTCGAAAATCATGGCCTCCATTTCCATCACCTCACTCATCATCAAACATGGATTTCCCCATTGCTTCCCTTATCTCTGTTTTTTGTCCTCAATCCCTTATTCTTCCCTGGATGTCAAGATTTGGATCTCCAAGGCCTATGATTTTTTCATTCTATCCCTCCCAAGAATTTCTGGCCTCTCCACTGTGAATTATTCTCCCCACAGGATTCGTTTCATTATACCATGTGAGAGAGGAAATCCCAAGTGCAGGATGACCTACTATAATCAAGTAGGAAGACACCAACACACTGGACCTGCGACTCTCTCTCCCTTTCCAGGAAGCAACCCAACCCATTCTCCCAATTCTGATCATAATTGGGACATGGAAGCCTAGGAAGATCCTCACTCACCTATCCCAACGCCCAATTATGGAGGATGCATAGTGGAGGAGGATATTCCTCCTCATTGGGCATAGATTCCTCATCACTTACAGGATGATGGCAGTGAACATATGACACAAGTAGGTACTAAGGATCTGGTCATGACAGGTTGTCCGGTAGAGGAGGAGCTTCCTCCTTTGATGCCAGTTTATTGAAAGAATTCCACCGAACCCAACGCAGAACTCCCAGAGATCAAATGGGGAAAATTATGGAAAGATAAGGAAATACACGACTCACCCAAAGCACCAATGAAACGGTCCCTAGACAACCACGCCTCACCCAAATCGTGCAGGCTCATGGAGGAACACTTGGCCCTCATTTTTGAGATGAGGAGGGACCTGGATGAGAAAATGCATAACCTGGACCAACACCAACTGTATGCCAAATTGAGAAAGTGCTCATTCTATCAAAAGAAGATCCATTATTTGGGACATATCATTTCAAAAGATGGGATATTTTTGGATCTTGAGAAGATAGAATCCATTAGAGAATGGTCAGTGCCGAAGAATGTAACCAAAGTCATATCCTTTATGGGTCTAGCTGGCTATTACAGAAGGTTCATTGCAGGGTTCTCAAGGATAGCTCACCCCATCACTTCCTTGCAAAGGAAGGAGAAGAAATTTCAGTGGACAAAATAATGTAAGAGAAGCTTCTAGAAATGAAGCAACTGTTAACCAGTGCTCCAATCCTGAGGATTGCAGATCCAAATGAATATTTTGTAGTGTGTACATATGCATGAAAAGAAGGAATGGGAGGAGTCCTCAGCTAGAATGGATTTTTCATATGTTATGAGTCCATAAAATTGAAAGAGAATGAAAATAACCATGCAACTCATGATTTGGAGGTTGCAAGCATAGTGCACGCCCTGAAGAAATGGAGGCACGACCTCATGGGAAGGAGGTTTGAACTAAGGACATACCATAATGGTATGAAGTATTTGTTTGATCAACCAACCTTGAATGCTAGGCATAGTAGGTGGTTGGAATTCTTTTGTGAGTATGACTTTGATATCAAACATATCAAAGGGAAGGAGAACATAGTGGTTGATGCACTCAGCAGAAGAGTGCACGAACTACATGCTACGACCATTAGCATGTATCAAAATGATATTAAAGGAAAAATTTCGGAAGCTGCAAATGCAGATTTGCAGTAAATGGAATTGGTAGAAAAGCTACAACAATGTGAGATGCTATAGAAAGTGGAAGATTATAAATTGGAAGTTGATGGAACACTCCGGTACAAAAATAGAATCTATGTACCTAATGCCCAGAAATTGAAAATTGTGATTTTGAAAGAAATGCATAATGTGCCTTATGCTGGGCACCTTGGATATCTGAAAATTGTGGCAGCAGTCAAGAGCCATTACTTTTGGCCAGGTATGAAGAAGGAAATTGCAGAGTACATCATCAAATGTATGGAATTCCAGAAAGTCAAAGATGAGCATAGGCATGCAACATGGTTGCTACAACCATTGCCTATTCATGAGTGGAAGTGATGACAATGGATTTCATCACAGGATTTCCCAGAACCGACAAGCAACATGATTCCATCATGGTGGTGGTGGATAAGATTATGAAAACTGCCCATTTTATACCATTTAAGACCACTCACAAAGCATCCAATGTTGCCAATATCTATATGAGGGAAGTAGCACAATTGCATGATATTCAAAAGACAATTGTGTCTGACAGGGACCCAAAATTTACCTTGAAGTTTTGGAAAGGGTTATTTACAAGGTTCGAAACAAATCTAAACTTCAACACTGCTTATTTACCCTCTCTGAGTCTGATGGATAGACAGAGAGGGTAAACCAAGTGATAGAAGACATGCTAAGGATGTATGTGATGGAAAAACCATCTAGATGGGAAGACTTCCTACACTTGGTAGAATTTTCCTACAACAATGGGTATCAAGCATCACTGAAGATGATCCTGTTTGAAGCACTTTATGGCAGAAAGTGCAACACACCAATAAGTTGGGACAACCCAACTGACATAGCAGTGGATGGGCCAGATTTTCTCAAGGAAATGGAAGATAAAATGATGAAGATTAAGCAGAATTTGAAAGATGCCCAAGATAGGCAGAAGAGTTATGATGATAAGAACATGACCCACATGAAGTTTAAAGTGGGTGATCATGTTTTCCTGAAAGTGAAAGCCAATAGAAGTTCCCTAAGGCTGGGAAACTGTTTGAAGTTGGCAACTAGATTTTGTGGGCCATTTGAAATCCTAGAAAGGATTGGACCAATTGCATATATGCTTGCATTGCCTACATCCATGACTATGCATAATGTGTTTCATATTTCATTACTTAAGATATATATACCTGATGATAATCATGTAATTGATTGGAATGTGATTCAGGTGGAGCAAGAAGGCATCTTGCAAGTGCATCCGGTGCGTTTACTAGACCGAAAAAGAAACAACTCCAGAATCGATCCATAGGGCTTGTAAAAGTCCAGTGAACTTGGTATGGTCCTGAGGACGCGACATGGGAGCATGATGATGCAATGTGGGAAAAATACCCACATATTTTTGAAGATTTTGAAAATCTTGTTGATGCTATGTAAAGAAGTTGCACCGAGGGCAATGCAAAAATAAGGGGAGGGGATAGTAATAACCTAAGGACGAGCCATAGTTATATTTGTGAATTGTAATTATGTTTATAGGCTGGGGAGCCAAGTGTTTATAAGTTGAAGACTTATATGTTTATTAGGCTTGAGAGCCTAGATGCTTAAGGCCATGAGCTTGATTTTTTATATGTAATTATGTAGATCATTAATAAAATATAAACATCATTGCGTGTAGACCAACCACGAAGAAAGAGTGGTGGGGGACTAAGCTCCACGAGGTAGGGTAAGAGAGGAGTAAAAGTGTTTGGGCCTATGGGAATAAGCTAGGGGGGATTACCTCTAAGGGGATAATATTTTATTATTATTTCCTAAAGGTTAAGGTGGACAATTGAGCAGTGTTGTCCTAAGTTCCTAGAAAGGGAACGTATGCTAAATGGAGTGCATGTAGCCCCAGGAAGACAATTGTTGACCTAGGCTCATGCAGTTAAAACCCAAGAGTCAAACCATGTTGGGGGTTTTCTTTCCATTCCCCATTCTTTGTCAATCCCATTTTTCCTTTGTGGTGGAGCTCTGCATAACCACACATCTCTGAAAACTAGAACGAGAAGCCAAACTGTGTGATTCTGTTAACCTTGTTTATCTGCACTTGCAGATCCGAGTTTGTTCGCTTCCCACTCGGGGGTTGTTTCCCATCCTTGTGTATGGACCAATTTCAGGTTTCCTCACGACCCTTTCATTTCTCTGGAGGTCTTTCACCTTTTTGATGGACCGAGGATTCACGCATTGAACCATTTCTCCTTCATCACCGACTTCTGTATCTAGTACTCACCTTGGGAATCCTGCGGTGGTACAAGAGTTATCTCGCGTGTCTCCTGTAAATCCAGACGCATTTGTATTCACGTAAGCCATGTTGTGTCTTAGCGTTAGGTTGTTTCCATTTTCGGTGTCCATAACCGTTTCCTGTTGTTGTCTTCACCTACATGTTAGCTAAATGTTGTTGCATTATTTCTTAGGATTTGAATTGAAGAAGCAGGTTTTTAGGCTTGTGAGCAACTCTCCTAGGTGAGAGAGTTTAGAGGGAAGTGAGTTCTCTTGGAAGGGAGTCCCTTAGCAGCTACAATACTCTGAGACTTATGGTCCAGCCTATTGTTGAAGCCCAAGATAAGGGAGGTGTACTAGCTGATGGAATTGTATTAGTTAAGGTGTACCCTCCTGGGGTGGAGCAGGCATGTGGGGAATGAGGGTATGTGGGTTGTGGGCATAAGTGGCTCATGGGATAAACTATCCTTCCTGTTGTTTTGTGAAACTTCCTTGTTGTCCTTACCAAGCCTAGAATTCCCTTGCCCAATGGAGTTTAGTCCCAGCTTAGGAGTGACCTGCTGCTGAGAGTGATGAGCAGTGTGGTCTAAAGCTAGGAGGTTCGTGGAAGGTCTGCACACAGTTGGTGGTTTTACTCCACGTTAAAATATAAGTATCATTATTTTCTTAATAATATATGCTATGCATGTCTGTGATTCTTGAATGTTATCATGTATTTCGTTGCGTGTATAAATTGTTGTTAATTCCATTCGAGTCTGTATGATAGCAATAACTCGGTGTTGATTGTTTTAAATTCCTTAAATAGGCATGTTATGTATATATATATGTATGTTTCGCAGTAGCATTGCCTAACCTGTTGGTGGTTGGGACGTTACAAATTGATATAAGAGCTAGTTTGTAGAAGACAAGGTGTTGGGTAGCGTTCCCGACAGTGGTGTTGATGGACGGGGGATGTTACACTATTGGAAAGATATTAGAATTTTTGGAAATATATTTTTTATTGATGTCAAATACAGGGGGAGACTACATATGTCCAAGATAAATATTTCAAGATGGAGATTGCTGAAAATATTGTTTTTGGATTTTTGATGCTTAGTTTGGATACCCTATCTTTGAAGGAATTTTTACTCTAAATAACTAGCTCAAATGGGAGCATAGGTTATAAGGTTGGAAATCTAATTCTAATACCTTTCCAATGGTATATGACACTCCTTATAACTCCTTAGGAATGAGGAGATATGAATTTTTATGTTAGATAACCCAACCAAAAGTTCAAGTAGACCCATCTAGTATTTAGAGGTCGTCCGTAAAAGTGAACACATAAACAACATAAATATAAGATAGATGTGCACATTTGAAGAGCATCCAAGAAAGAATATCAGGTATGAGGTGTGCAAAAGAGATCAGACGTGCGCAAGAGAAGTTGGGGAGTATTCTTGGGGTCTAAAGGTGCAATAAGAGTTTTATTGGAGTTTTAAGGGTGCACTATAAAGGACTATGGTCTATGATGCCGAAAAGTGTGTTGTTTTTAGGTTGTGATGTTGCAGTCTGAAATTATATTTTGGGAATGATGTTATGATGTTTTCTAGGGAATGAAGTTTAAATTTGACTAGGGTTTGAATCTATGTCTGAGGTATGAAGCAAAGAGAGGTGTTTGAGCATGAAAGTTAAGGGTATGATGATGCTATACAATACATGAAGTATGAAGCATGCAGGTGAAGTCAGAGTTACTTTGTGTATGAAGATATTAGGTTGGTGACTATACATGTATTACTAATTTTGTGCTCAACTAAGGACATTGGTGTCTCCAATAGGTTGGTGCCTACACAGTATCTTGTTGAGTTGGTGCTCAATTGAGGAGATTGGTGTCTCCAATAGGTTGGTGCCTACATAATATCTTGCTGAGTGGGTTCTCAACTAAGGATATCAGTGTCTCTAGTAGGTTAGTTCCTACAAGATTTGTAATAGTAGGTTAGTGCCAACATACATTTATAAAAATAAGTTTTTATGTTTTTCTCAAGCAAGGGTTTCCAAGTTAAACTCCGTGTACCATGATTTGATTTTACACACATTTATTTTTTTAAAGTTTATGAATGATTTATGAATGCTCAATTAAATTAAAAGGTATCTTATACTGATTCACCCCCCCTCTCAGTATAAACATAATTTCAACAATTGGTATCAGAGCAGGTTCCTTCAAAAACAATTTAACCATGGGAAGGTAGATCTTGAACACATATGGATTGTAAGGAAGGTCTCTCTACAAACAAAGCTCCTTTTTTATATGGAAAAAAATATCCCTCATGGAGTATAAAAATGAAGACATATTTGATGGCCTTTGGGTTTGGTATTTGGGAATCAATCACAACAGGTTATATAGGTGAAGTTAGGAAGGAGTCAAGTGAACACAATGCAAAATAAATAGTTGTCATATTGAGTGGCCTATCAAATTCTAAGAATGCTAAGGTAATGCAGTGTACATCGGCTAAACAGATTTGGGACAAGATACAAAACATTTATGAAGAGAGATTTGGTGATTTTTCCATCTATGAATCAAAGACAAAAGAAGCTCAATTTGTGAGAAAACTAAAAGGAGGACCTGAAAAATTCAAAGAAAGGGAAGAAAATGATGATGAAGAAGAATCTATCTCCATAACCATGGAAACAAAACCCCTTGATGAAGAAAATGAATATAATCATAAATAAAATCTAGATTTAGAGGAAGTGAATCTTGAAGCAGAACTCGTCAGTACCTTAGAATAAATATACAAACTTAGAGGAAAAAATATAAAGCAGAAGGAGCAATTGCAGAAACATGAAAAGAAGGATCATGATTTTGAAGAAACAAAGAATGCAATTATCATATTGAAGACTCAACCAGAACAGAAAAAACATATAGAGGAAGTGGTGAGAAGCCAACTGAAAGAAAAGGAATAAAATTGTGAGAAGCTAGAAGTTGAAATAGTTTCCTTAAGAAAGGAACTAGATAAAGCAATTGATCAGTTGAATAGAAGCTTGAATTTTGGAAAGAGTACTGAAATATTAGATAGTATTCTCAGTTTCCAAAGGTCACCATTCATAAATATAGGTCTTGGCTATGACAAAAAACAAAATACCCTCGAGGGAGATGCAAGCGCTAAGGTCAAAAAACTATTAGAAAAGGAAAATGAAGAAAAGAATAAAATCTATGCCAATATTCTCAAAGGCTCAATCAACAATGAAAACAATAGTAGGAAAGGAAATGATGACAAAACAAAATCACATTCTTCTCATGAGAATGAGTTTAGAAGAGTCATTCCACCAAGAAGACCTTTCACAACCCAATAACAAATTCTCTTTCTTGGCTATGGTTTTTCTTGCAATAATTTTGGTCATAAAGAAATATATTGTAGAGCTTATACAAGAAGTGACCATGTGAGAAACAAAACGAGAAGTTCTCATGGGTTTTCTAATAGAAACTGCAATTCATTTGATCTTCTAATTGATTACGATACTGAACGTTATAAGTGCAATAACTATGGGCACATAACACATGAATATATAAGAAACATAATAAAGTATCCTAAACAAAACATGGAAGAAGATGTTCTTACCAAGCATAGAGAATAATACACAAGGGTGTGGGAAAGGAAGCAAGAAGAACCAAAGAAGAAATAATTTGGACTTTCAATTTATGCTCAAGAAAAAGGAAGCCAATTCTACATTGATAATGGCTATTAAAAATACATGACATGGGATCAAAACAAATTTCTCATCCTAAAGGAAGAAAACAGAGGTAGCGTTACCTTTGGGGATAATTCTTCTACAAGGATAGTTGGAAAAGGTACCCTGAGTATTGATAATGGAGAGACTAAAACAAAAAATGTCTTGTATGTTGAACGGTTGAAACACAATATTCTAAGTGTCAGTCAAATGTGTGATCAAGGTTACAACCTCACATTTCATTCCAAAGGATGTAAGATAAAGAATGTAGGTTCATGAAGATTAGTGGTAAATGAAAATAGAACCTCGATTAATGTATACATTCTTGATGAAGTCAAAGGAGAATTTTTTTTTATGGGAGTGATATCCCTCTCATATTGTCACTAAAGGGAAGCAAAATATAAGGGGGAGCATCCCTTTTTCATTGATGTCAAAGGGGGGAAAGTTGCAGACAGAGGAATAATTGAATACATAAGGAAAGTTGCAGACATGGGGAGTACCATAATTGACTAAGGGTTTCCATCAATGACAAAGGGGGATATTGTCGGAAATATTTTTTTCATTGATGTCAAAGATAGGGGGAGACTACTTATATCCAATATAAATATTGCAAGATGGAGATTGTTGGAAATATTTTTTTTTGGATTTTTTATGCTTAGTTTGGATACCCTATCTTTGAAGGAATGTTTACTCCAAATACCTAGCTCAAATGGGAGCATAGGTTATATGGTTGGAAATATTATTCTAATACATTTTGAATGGTATATGGAACCCCCTTTAAATCCTTAGGAATGAGTAGATATGAATTTTTCTGTTAGAAAACCTAGCCAGAAAGTTCAGGTTGTCCCAACCAGTCTTTACATGGCGGCCCTAAATGTGAGCACAAAATGACTATAAATACAGGATATATGTGCGCATTTGAAGAGAATCCAAGAAATAAGATCAATTTTGAGGTGCAAATAAGAGATATGAGGTGCACAAGAGAAGTTGTGGAGTATTCTTTGGTTATAAAGGTGAAAGAGGAGGTTTCTTGGAGTTTTGAGGGTGTGTTATAAAGGACTATGGTATATGATGCTGCAAAGTTTGTTGTTTTGAGGTTGTGATGTTATAGTATGGAATTATATATTGAGAATGATCATATGAGGTTCTCTAGGGAATGAAGGCTAAATTTGACTAGGTTTTGAATCTATATCTGGGGTATGAAGAAAAGAGGGGCATTGGATCATGAAAGTTAAGGGTATGATGATGCTACAAAATATATGAAGTATGAAGCATGTAGGTGAAGTTAGAAGTACTCTGTGTATGGAGATATTAGGTTGGTGCCTATACATGTCTTACTGAGTTGGTGCTTAGCTGAGGAGATTAGTGTCTCCAATAGGTTGGTGCCTACAAAATATCATACTCAGTTGGTGCTCAGCTGAGGAGGTTAGTGTATTTAGTAGGTCGGTTCCTATTATCATAGGGTTTATACTTGTGCAAATCCCTCCACAAGATCCCCAAATCTGGTGTAACTATAAAATAAACTACCATTGTCACTTGAGTAGAATCTTCTCGCTTTTTAGTGATGGAAGAGGTCCACCACAAAGTAGTCTTCCTTGATGACCTCAAGGGATTGAATAACAATAAATATCCAAGCCTATCGCCCCCTGTTTTGATCACTCATCAGTTAGGTTTAGGTCTAGGAAGGAAAAGAGAAGTTGCAAGGTAATTGTTGTACCTTTCTATAACAGTGATCAATTCAAAACATATATTGACAATTACCAAGATAAAGCATAAAATAATAACCTATTTATACACTAGAAAATTAAAATTTCTATGGATGTTTCAAATTACAACAAAAAACAATTATATAACAACAATAAAGGATTTGCGACAGTAGGAATAAATAATTCTCATAAACACAACAATTACTCACGAAAAGTAAGCATTAAACCAATAGATTATTATACAATTTCTATGGGTAGTTTCTGAACAAGATAATCCAATTTTAGATAGGTGTATGCAACAATCTAATGTAATTTTCAGTGGATGTAGCAAACGTTTATAACATCAAGAAATACTAAATTTTTTCTAGGGTTAGGGTTATTAAAGCTAGTAGAATGCTTGAGATATTGAGAAGAGTGATTTAAACAACTACTATAGCAACAATACCACTCCTAGATTAGTGCCATTGTCCTTTTAGGGCCTATGTAGTCTCAAATGCATTAAAATTGAAGATTGATCTAGGTGAAACAAAAAGGGGTAGAGTCTAAACCTTAAGGTGCAAGCACATTTGGGCCTTAGGATTTATACTTTGAGGAAGAAGGTTCCTAGGGTGCAAGAAATTTTGGGCCCTAGGTGTAGTTTTCCCTTCTTTAAGCTTCAACTAGGTCAAGTATCAAATTTCTAAGGTTAAAACACTAAAGTGCAAGAACTTTTGGGCCTTAGGATTTTAATCCTAGCAAGGACGTTTCAAAAACTTGGATGAATAAAACTTTGTGAGGAAGATAAACACTTATGTCTCCCTCTTAGGGTTTCAAAAAAACAAGATTACTTGCAACAAGGTAGTAATTTAACCATTACATCAACAAGAGACAATAAAATTGCATAAATTTACTTTATTTATCCAAGAATCAAGAACATAAAACCCTAATGGTAGAAAATATTTACCCAAATGAGAAAACCATCCACAAAGATCCTCCCTAAAACATAGCGCAAGAGAGAAAAAGACTAAGAAGGATGAAATAACGAAAATTTAGAAGTCTTACCATAGAGTGTGTGAGAAATTGTGATGGTCCAAACGAAAATGAGTGCTAGCCTTTATATATGAGCCTAGGCTTAGTGTTGTTTCCACATAACATGAAAAAATTCAATTATAAGTGGGGTTGAACCCTCCTTTAACCTCTAAAAAATAACAAAATGAAAATATGCCATGAAAATTTTCACATGTGTGGTGACACAAAGCTTTCCTAAGCTAAGAGAGGGCCTCCAAAGGCCATGTTGTAGCATCCCAAGGTGGAGTAAATGGCAGTGTTGTGTCTCCTCACCATGGCCATGCCAAATCATCTCTGTTACCCCAACTGTCCATCAAAACTTGATGCCATCAAACCCTAGAAGATGACATCATGATCAAATGGAGGGTGATGTCAAGGGTTTAGGGCAATACGTCCAGGATGGAGGGAGATGCATCTGTTAGGATATTTAGACACTTAGGAGTTAGTTAAGATCTACTTGGTCTAATATGTCATTAGGTAAAAGTGTGTTTCTTTAGTATGCATTAGTATGCATTTGTAGTTAGGCAATCTGACGACC
>SNQJ01S0056258.1:0-11615 GCA_010110895.2 Picea sitchensis
AGGAGGACCATTTCATTCATCCAATGAAGAATAAAATTCTTTTGTGGCATCCATGTGATGTGATGCTCCTGAATCTATGATCCAAGCACCGAGAGAGGAGTTGATGGAATCAAGGCATGGATAGAATTTCCTTTCTTGGGATTTAGATCTTCTAGCTTCTTCTTCTTGGAACCCTTAGGGTTGTTATATCCAAGGTTATTTTCCTGAAGTATTTGAGTCATTAGATCTATCTATTTTTGCATACATGCGGATTCTGGATGGAATCCTTTTTGGAAGTATGTGCATTTCTCTCCTTTTCTTCCCTTTCCACCTTTGGATCCAGAGACATCGTTGAATGGTTTTGAGTACCCTTCCTTCTTTGGATTTGCATGAGATTTCCTTTTGTATTTATCTTTATATTTCTGATATTGATGACCGCTTCCATCTTGCACAGTGAGTGCATGCACCTTTGGGCCTTTGATTTTTCCCATGTTGATGAGCTTGGTCTTCTCTCGTGTCAGAGATTCGATAAATTCCTCAAGAAAAGGCATCTTCCAGGTGGCTCTAGAGGTGAATCTAACTGAATGGAATGTGGATAAAAACACTAAGAATTCAGGACCAAGTTTGGAGAGAATGGTGAGAACCATTTGTTTCTCCTCCTTAGATTTATCAACCCTGCAAGCCTTGAGTCGCGATAGTAAATCCTTATATTTTGTAAAGAAATCTTGGATATTGTCGAAGATTTTTGGATCCAATGTGAGAAATTCCACCTCGAGAATGTGTCCCATAATATCATCCTATTTTCCAAAGAACCCTTCCATGGTGGTCCAGGCTTCATTGGGGATTTTACAAGAAGATACGTGAAAAAGGAGATCAGGAGAAATGAGACTGCAAATTGTTCCGAGTGCTTCATCCATTCAATTTAGATACTTGGATTTTTCTATGGCTGATGTTGGTTTTTTTTCCATGTTTATGGTTAACCTGTACAATCCTCTTCTTAGAATATGCATTATTATCCTCTCCTTCCATGCAAAGTAATTGTAAGGTGTAAGAATGAATTCTTTTGGGAATTCCATTTTTTCACTGTCTTCAATATTTGGTACCTGCAAAAATAATTTGGTGTGTCTTTTGCTTAGCAGTCCATCCACTATGATACCATGTAAATGTGTTGAAACTGCACAAAATATATCCATCTAGAAAATACCACACACATTTGTAGAGAGAAATTGAGAAAGAAGAAACAAGAGAGAAAGAATGGAATAATTCTCATTAACCAAATGAATAATTGATAATTTACACATGAAATACTCTTTATAACTCAACCAATGCACAATGGAGGAGAAGCCAATGCACCATACTGGTGGTATAGTGTTATATGAACACACACCATCAATTACAGGAGTAAACTTCCACCTAGTCTAGTCTCTTGGGCAATTACGAGAGTGAATTGTGACCTAGCTGAGTTGACTAGTCTACCAGTCTTTAGTTATCTGATTGAAATAGAGTGAAGTGATGAGGAGATCATGGAATCATGGGTAATGCGCTAGTCCGGTGATGATACCAAGGACAATGCACATTATCTGGTGATGATCCCAATGCTACATGGTGATAATCCCAATGTAGCATCTAGACTCCACTCAACTGATCAAATTGAAGTGAAAATTGAAGAGAATATTCTCCCTAGAGGAATATTCTTCCTAAAATATAGGAGACTGAATAATGACTAATAAACAAGGAAAAACCTTAGGAAAAATAAATCCTAGGGGTGTGTGTAGTAACTCCAACATGTTCCTCCAAGAGAACCAAAGCATGATATCAACAGTCATAAGTAAGAACCACAAAGGATGTGGATAGGAAATCATGATCAATTCAACACTGAAGAATGCAATATTTCTCTACAAGATTAACACAACAAACGATGATGGTATGTTGAAATTGAATGCTCAAAGCACATGATAGGTTATAAAGACAAGTTTCTGACATTGAAAAAGGAAAGAAATGGACCAGTTTCATTTGGGAATGACAACTCAACCGAGATTATTGGAAAGGGCACAACCAAGCTCAGAAGTAAGGATGCCACTGAAAAAAATGTTTTATTGGTCAAAGACATGAAACAAAATATGCTCAGTGTAAGTAAAATGTGTGATTAAGGACATATACTTGTGTTTGATTCAAAGACGTGTGAGATAAGGAAAGCATAATCATGCAAGTTGGTAGCTACAGTTGTAAGAACTCCAAGTAACATATATGTTCTAAATGAAATAGGAAAGGAAACATGTTTCTTAGGAAAGGATGATGAAAGTTGGCTCTCACACAGAATAATGGGTCACATAAATTTTGATAATCTTGTCAAAGTCAGCAAGAAGGAAGCAGTAAGATAAATGCCCGAGATCTTGAAGCCAATAAACATTCTATGCAAGCATTGTCTACGGGGGAAACAAAATAAGACAAAGTTCAAGTCAAAGTAGTATTCCACAACAAAACCATTGGATATTGTACATATTGATCTAGTTGGACCAACAAGAATGAAGGGATTGAAAGGTGAACAATATTTTATGCTACTAGTTGATGACTACAGAAGAATGACTGCAATTATATTTCTAAATAAGAAATCAGAGGCATTCGAAAGATTCAAGACATATAAAGAGATGGTTGAAACTGAGACATAATTGAAAATCAAGTGTTTGATATCAAACAATGGAGGAGAATTCACATCAAAGGAATTCATGGAATTCTGTAGCCAACATGGGATAAAGAGGAAACTCTTAGTAGCCAGGACACCTCAACAAAAATGAGTCGTTGAAAGGAAGAAAAAAACAATACAAGAAATGGCCAGAACCATGTTAATGGATTCTTAGTTGAAATATGTTTTCTGGGCACAAACAGTGTATATAACATTTCACATTTAGAACAAAGGGATGCTCATAAATAATAGTGATAAGACTCCATACGAGCTATGGAAAGGAAGATCGACAAATGTAAATCACTTCATAGTTTTCAGAAGTAAATGCTACATCAAACGAGAAGATGGAAGAATTGGAAAATTTGATTCTTGAGTTGATAAAGGCATACTGGTTGGATACTCAAGCAAAAGGAAAGATTACAAATGTTTCAATTTGAGACTCAAAAGAATAGTGGAAAGCATCAATGTGACGATTTATGAGGAAAATGGTCAAAAGATAAAAGAAATAACAAAGATTCAGTGGAACAAGATCGTGAAGAAGATTTGAAAGAAGAAAAAGTAGATGAAGAATCAGATGAAGAAGAAGAGCATCCGTAAGTAGATCAAGAACAACATGACATTCAAGTACCTCCAAAGACACCCAACAAACGAGTGCGAAAGAATCATCCATCAGATCATAATATTGGAATTAAAGATGTAGGAGTTGAAACCAGAAGAAGAATCCGTTCATCAGAACAACAACGTCTAGCACTATTGTCTACAATTGAGCCGAGCAATTTTGAAGAATCCAACAAAGATAAACACTGGTTCAAGGCCATGGATGAATATTTAGATCAGATAGAGAAGAATGACACATGGGAACTGGTTGCAAGACTAAAGAACAAGAATGTCATCAGTACAAAGTGGGTCTTCATGAACAAATTGATCGAGGATGGACAGATTACCAGGAACAAAGTGTTTATATTATGGTAGCTGTGGGATATATTAAACATCCATGTGTAACCCTGACAAGAATATAATATTCTGGGGATCAAGAAGAAACCCTAAATAATTAGACATAACCCTAGAAGACAAGTCGGCTAAAGAAAATAATTAACATTGAGTTTTTTAGCCTCCAAAAAGAGAAGTCAGCCCAGAAATCCAAGGAAGAGTAGTATAAATAGAGGATTCCAGAGCTCATTTGGACACATACAACTCACAACTTTAGAAATATAGTGTGCACTACATAAATTTAGTAAGTGTGTAAGTCTAGAGAGTAGCTGCAACTACAGCTACTGCAACTTGTATTTCCGATTTTAGGCTTGGACTTTCTCTTGGTTATGGTTTGGAATTTCTACCTTGTGTGCTAGCTCTGGAGATAGGTAGTCTACATTGATTGGCTATTGGTTCTAGGGTTGTTTCCATAATTATTCTCTCTATCAAGCTTAAGGTGCTCGGGGGTGGATTCAGCCTATGGTTGGGTGACAATATTTCTATATTGCTTATGGTTAAATGAACACACCTATTATTTCTAACAGGTTATGGGCCCACACTATCTTTGGATAGTCTAACCGCTGGAAGATAGATTGGGAGGATTTTTCTTAGTTACAGTTGTAGTTGCAGTCAAAGTTTTTGTTGCAGCAACAAAATCCTAACCCTCTTGTTAAGACACCTTAAGTGAAGAGATTGACCTAATTTCTAGATAGCCTACTGCACCCTAACCTAGTGCACCTCCTAGTACTCTCAGCAAGCTAAGACATCTATTTTGAGTTTTGGGTCAAAGTCAAATGTTGACTAAGTCAAATAAGTCACGACTTACTCTATGAAGTCAGAAAACAAGTTAGAAGGGGCTTCTAACTTCAGAGCATGGAAGAAAAGGATTGACCTCATCCTTTCCAAGAATAAAGTGTTGGATATCGTGGAACCACAGTTTGAAGAAGGGAAAAGAGAAGGAACCTTAGAACGTTATAGTTATGGAGAAGTTCAATGGAAATGACATCAATTCCATGAGTTTCATAGTGGAATTTGTAAAAGACCACTTGATACCCTACATCTCTCATCTTGGATCATATAAGAAAATGTACAATTCCCTAACTAATCTCTTCTCAGTCAGAAACATTGGAAAAGTAATGAGTTTGAAGAATGAGATTCATGACACTAAAATGAATGATGTTGAAAGCATAACATCATACTTTGTTAGAATCGCTAAGTTGAGAGATCAATGACAAGCTATTGAAGAAATAATTTCAAGGAACTGGTAAATATAGTACTCAACAACCTTCCCAAGACATGGGATGCATTTTCCATAAACATGAACACACGAAAGGAGTATCTCACATTTGAATAACTTTGGACTCATTGTGCACAAGAAGAATCAAGGATTAGCACAAAAAAGAAATCCCAAAAGAAATACAATGATCAAGCCTTCACAACAAAATTCAAGAATTTCATGAATAAGAGGAAGTTTGGCTTAAGGAAGGAAACAGATGAAGCATCAGTTGTAGAAGAAAGGGAACCCTCAAAGAAGGCCAAGCATGATAAAAATAACTTCTTCTTCTAAGTCAAGGTAACAATATTCTTCAAAGTTCTTGCACATACCATGTTTACATAGTTTCTGAACATATATTGCATATATATTTCTTAGAAGATAAGATTTTCAAGTGAAACAATACCTATGGAAGAATAAAAAGATAAGGATTTCTATCAAAATGACTACAAGTCAAGAAATACACATGAAAATATGTGAAGTACGTTGACAACCCTTAGAAGCTATTATATAAGTAACAACTGTTAGATAAGCCGAAATCAGAATCAAACTCGAAGAGACCCAGAAGAAGTCAAAACAGAAATAAGTCAACAATCAAGAGGCAATTAGAAAAAGACTTGTGACACTTTGCATAAGGAAATTAGGATGCAGATGGAAGCGTGGACTCTCTTAGATGGATGGAGATGATTACAAAATTCCAAAAGAAGAGCATGAATTCATGCATGAAACAAGGATTAGGAGGGAGATAATCCTAAATGATATGATCCATTGAGGATTATGAAGTATTTGTCCATGTTTCAATTGAAAGTAGCAACCATGATAAGCAACACGTGTTCAATTAGACTATAGAATATGTCTACTTCGAAAAGAAGCCTTAAGTATCCTTGGTTGTCCATATACATCCATGATCCTATGATGAAAGGAATAAGTTGGAATCTTTAGGGCATGGAATCTATAGAAGAGTCCATGGACCCAAAAGATAAAGAGGAACATGAGGAAGAACATGAAAATTGCAAGAAATAAAGAAAATCCAGAACAACCAGTTATTATACCGAGAATCATAAGACTACCAGCTTTGTTTGAACCCACTAGAAGCAATCAAGTAGAAAAAATGGAAGTTGTGATGACAAACAATGTATGAAATACTTATGAATGGAAGCATTGTGAGATTCAAAACTAGAGGTTCTCCCAAATGGAGGGAGAAGACTATGATGATAGCTTGTTCCAATAACCAGACATACCTCTACCCGAGCCATTATATCTTTTGCAATATCCATGGGTTGGAGTTTACATTAGATGAATGTAAGGACTTCTCTCCTCAACAAAGTAATTGAACAAGAAGCGTATGTAGAGCAACCTCAAGGTTTTGAGGTATACCAGAAAGAGACCCTTGTATGCAGATGGAAGAAGACCTTGTATGGATTCAAACAACTTGGTGTAGAGCCTCTCATGCATAACAAAATCTTGGTGAAAACTTTCTATGAGAGAGATAATGTATCAGAATGGTTACTCAGAAGTCTAGGATGATGGATTTCTAATCCATGAAAAAATCTCATGATGACAAAAGAAGTGTTACTTGGTAATGCTTCAATTTGAGATTTTCCACGATGTCATGATCTAGCAGGAAACATAAGTGCTAAATTCAACCATGATATATTGTAATGATCAGATCTATATGAATCCTTCAGAGAAAACTAGTGTTCCATGACAGACCAAAGCACATTGAGATCAAGCATTATATTCTCTGTGATGAAGTCCAGAAAAGAGAAGTGGTTCTCCAATATATCTCCATAGAAGAGAAGATAGAAGATATTTTGGTAAATCCTCTGTCCAAGATGAACAGTTTGCATACTCAAGAAACAAGCTCGGGCTCATAGAGACGAATTCCTTATTGAAAAAGGAAGAGATTACTGCCAGGTTGGGTGGGAGCACTAATATGTTATTGATTCATGGACAATCATTTTTCAGTTTGAAAAATGGTCCAGGATGAGTAGTTTCTTTCCAATTCGGAAAGTGGTTTGAGATTTCTAACGAACATGCATTTTCCAGTTCAGAAAATGGTCCAGATTGGACAGTCATTTTCATAATGAAAATGGTCTGATAGATTGTTGATATACCATAGACAACGATTCCCCTTGTGGCTAGTGTGGGGGAATGGTCTAGGACAATCATTCTTATTGGCAGTCACTCTGAGTACTGGTCAAGTAGAATGGTCTGCCTCGCCAGGCAGTCATTCTTTCGAAGTTCACAGTTGTGAGTAGTTTCGAAGAATGGTCCGTTTTGGAGTTTGGTGCATGACAATCATTTCCATTAGGAAATGGTCTAGAAAGTCATTCCCTAGGTCAGACTCATTCTATCCAGGTTGCACTATGATTAGTGCCAGAGGAATGGCCCAATTAGGTGAATAATCTAGGTTTCAACAATCAGGGACATACATTCCCTATGGCAGACTCATTCTCTTCAGGTTGCACTATGATTAGTGAGGAGGAATGGCCTAATTAAGTGAATGGTACAGGCTCAGAAATCATGGAAAATTATTATTCTGTGCCTGAGAATAATAGTCCAGATAGCCCATGGATGATGTTTTACTTTCCGAGGGCAGATGCTCTTCCATATCTCATAGATATGAGTGGAATAATGGCCCATATGACTCAGTTTATATCATGATATTGTTTTATGCAGGTTGATATGAGATGATATGATTGTTGTGGAGACTATATGTCTCTGGAAAATAGATGTATGCTACTCTAGTGGATGTGTTTCACTGGTTGTGACTATGCCTCACTAATTAAGTAGCTGTGTGATACTTGGTGTGGTTGTGTACCATTGGATAGTAGTTGTGTACTACTATGGATAGACACAGTTGTGTTCTATTGAATGGAATTGTTCTGATTGTCATGAAGACTATCATTAGTGTTGGAAATGATTACCAGCTAGATGGATAGTCATTGTGCTGGTGGGTAGATATTCTCCAGGTGGAAAATAGTCCAGGACAATTATTCTTCTAGGACATATGTCCAGATTAGAAGAATAGTCCTTGTATCCCATGGCGTGGCTTCCAACATCTTTTGGAAAAAATATTCTTTTAGGACATATGTATGGATTAGAAGAATAGTTCTTATATCACTTTGTGGAGTGAGTGACTTATTCAACATCATGCTTGATTACTCAGATGAAGTATGGTTGCAAGAGATGATGCAATTGATGCTATCATATGATACTGATAGTAATGATGGTGCTCATGATTTAATCATGAGATAACCTGTGTGGTTATGATGATGCTACCGGTTGAATGGTATGTTTGTGATCAAGACCATTACTTTCAATACCTTCCTAGCTAGGAGGGAGTGTTGATATTATGGTAGTCGTAGGAGGTATTAAACCTCCATGTGTAATCCTGAAAATAATAGAATATTCCAGGAAGCAAGAAGAAACCTTAAAGCATTAGACATAACTCTAGAAGACAACTCGGCTAAAGAAAATAATTAATATTGATTTTTTTAGCCTCCAGAAAGAGAAGTCGGCCCAAACAACTAAGGAAGAGCAGTATAAATACAGGATTCCAGAGCTCATTTGGACACATGCAGCTCACAACTGCAGAAATCTAGTGCACACCGTAGAAATTTAGTAAGTGCACAAGTCTAGAGAGTAGCTGCAACTGCAACTACTTCAACTTGTATTTCCAGTTTTAGGCTTGGACTTTCTCTTGGTTATGGTTTGTACTTTCTGCCTTGTGCGCTAGCTCTGGATAGAGGTACGCTACATTGATTGGCTATTGGTTCTATGGTTTCTTCTAGAATTATTCTCTTTGTGAAGGTTAAGGTGGTTGGGGGTGGCTTCGACCTATGGTTGGGTGACAATATTGATATATTACCTATGGTTAAATGAGTACACCTATTATTTCTAACACAAAGAAAGACTAGTATGAAAAGGATACTCTCAAGTTGAAGATATATATTTTGAATAAGCGTTTTCCCCAGTTGCTAGGATGAAAGAAATCAAACTAATACTAGCTTATGCATGCTCCAAGAATGTTAAAGTGTATCAGATGGACGTGAAATTATCATTCCTAAATGGATATATAGAAGAATAAGTATAGATTGAGCAACTAGAAGAATTTCAGTTTTCAGAGAAGGAAAGTTATATTTGCATATTGAAGAAGGCTTTATATGGTCTCAAACAAGCCCCCCGAGCATGGTATTCGAGATTGGACAAACATTTATAGAAACAAGGGTTCATGAAAGTAAATGCAAACAAAAATCTCTACATAAATATGGATCGAGACAATATATTGATTATTGAAGTCTATGTAGATGAGATTATCTTCAGAAGTGACGATGACATGACAAGTAAGAAGTTTTCCAAAGACATGCAACATGACTTTGAGATGTCCTTGCTCAGTGAGTTAATATTTCTTTTAGGATTACAGATATGTCAGATCAACAACGATATCTTCATCTCCCAAGAAAAGTATATTAGAGAAACGTTGAAGAAGTTTGGAATGACATATTGTAAACCAACCAGTACTTCGATGCAGACAAGATGCAAGTTAAGTAAGGATGATGATTCCAAGGATGCAGATCATAGAAAATAAAGATCAATGATTGATAGCTTACTTTATGTAACAAATTCTAGACCGGACGCGATGCAGGCAGTTGGATAGGTTGAAAGGTTTCAAGAAACACCAAAGGAATCACATTTTTTGGTAGTAAAGAGAATATCCAAATATCTCAAAGGTACAAAAGATTTTGGTTTATGGTATCCAAAAGGGAAGGATCTATCTCTTGTTTCCTACACAGATGTAGATTGGGTAGGTTGAATTGATGATAGAATACGTACAAGTGGAGAAAATTTCTACTTGGGTGAGTGCCTAGTATCATGGTTAAGAAAGAAACAATCATCAATATCTTTGTCCACAATAGAGGTAGCATATATTGCAATAGTGACATGCTGTACTCAGGTTCTTTTAATGAAGTAAACTTTGCAGGATATGCACGTAAAGTATGATGATCCCATTTCAATACTTTGTGACAACACCAACACCATCAATATTTCAAAGAATCCAGTGATACACTCTAAGATGAAGCACATTCTGATAAAGTATCACTTCTTACAGGAACAAGCTATAGAGAAGAACATCAAGCTAGAGTATGTCGGGAAAAAGGAGTAGATTGCAGATATCTTCACCAAACCGCTTGCAAGAGAACCTTTCGAGTATCTGTGACATAAACTTGGGTAGTTTCTTCCCCACAATGATCCACTCAACATCAATATTAACTGGATAGGGGAATATAAACAAAAGTCTTGAAGATTTTCAAGTAACAAAACTTTTGAATTCTTTTCATATATACATAAAAGAATTACACGAGGAAGCACCATGAAGAGAAAAGTCAGTAGAGTTAGTAGAGGCTTGTAGATAGGGGGAGCAACCTCAGATGAGGAGTACCCTTTTCAGTTAGAAGAGGCTTGTAGATAGGGGAGCAACCCTGAGGAGTACCCTTTCCATTGACAAGGGGAGAGATAAAGAGTAACACAAATTCCGCTCAAAGGACTCAAAATACATAACACATTTCACAAGGGAATTAAGATTGTCTTAGGGGGAGCATGAGCATAAGTATTATCATGCCTAAGTGTTGCCATAAATGCCAAAGTCAGAGATTGTTGGACAATTGGTTGTCATTGATGTCAAATGGTGTGATGGGTGTATTTGGAGAAGTCTCTGAAGTGTTCCCCTTATGTCATAGCTCTAAGAATGGCCCTCATGGGAAGATGCTTTGAATAATTCTATAAGAAACCCTTAATCATGGTTAAGGATCCCATAGTTGAATGAGTAATTAGGTCATGAAGGATGGAGTAAATTAAGGTAAATCACTCTTGAATGGATAGTAATTGTCGTACCATTTTCGATGATATGTGGAATGCCACATAGTTCCTCATGGTTAGGGAGATATGGCCTTGTAAAGTTGGAATCCTCAAAGAATGGACAAGAAGCCCCTAGTTTTTTATAAGTCTTGGTCAAAGGGGTAAATTTGTTGTAACAAGAAAACCCTATAAGCCCTAAATTAAGGAGAGGAGTTACCTAGCACAAGTATATAAATACCTCAAGGAGTCATTCACAAATACACTTACACACTCATCCATTGATTATATATCTTGTGAGCTAGTGATCTTTTTCTAAGGTTGTGACGACATTTTTTTGAGGTAGGAAAGGAAGGTCAAAGGAGAAAGTCTCGTGGTTGCAAAAAAACCTAGTTTCTGAGGTATCCGTGGGTTGTAGGTCAGAAGGGTGCGGATGTATGAGGGATTCGATGAAGGAAAGTGTGGATATCCGCAAGTTGTAGAAGAGAAGGTCACATATCCGTGAAAAGACAATGAAGTTTTGAATAGATGTTAGTACCAGGTCCCTAGAGTCTGAAAGCAAGTTCACAGGTCAACATTCTACAGGTTCAGGTCAGCTACAAAAGTTCTGGCATGGTTATTAGTTTGTTTTGATGCTTATATTTTCTTATGATGTTGTGAATACTTGAGGTATTCTTGGTATGGTTGGTCTTGTACTTGGATATGGAATATGCTAGTTAGTTGGATGGGCAAGCATCACCCTTATGTATGGTACAACATTGATATGGTTCTTATAGATCACAACCTTGAGTTGATTGTATATGGTTGAGGGATATCCATGTTGTATGGTGATGCATGCTTGAGGGAAAT
>SNQJ01S0056259.1:0-26062 GCA_010110895.2 Picea sitchensis
TCTATTGGTGACATTAGTCCACTTTCATTTGTTTTTATTTTTATTTCCATGCTCATGTTTTTATTTAGTTTTTATTTAATTCTTGTTAAATAGCTTTGTTGTTTCTTTTCTAACCTTTTACCATACAGCTGTCATGCCTAGCAAAGCCCAAATAGGCATGTAAGCACTCACTTTTTGCTCACACATCGACGAAAAGAGTGTAAACACATGGAATAAAAATACAATTATTCGTTGCTAGAACACCTCAAGAGAATGGGGTCGTCGAAATAAATAACATGACAATGCAATACAGAAAATGGATTGAACAATGTTAATGGATTCCAAATTGACAGATGTTTTTTGGAAACATGCAGTGCATACAATAGTTCACATTCAAAATAGAGTAATTCTCAGGAACAACAATGAAAAAAATCCTTACAATCTATGGAAAGGAAGACCAGAAAATGTGAAGCACTTCAGAGTCTTTGGAAAAAAATGCTACATCAAAATATAAGATGGCAGAATGGGAAAGTTTGATTATCATGTAGAAAAATGAATACTTGTGGGTTACTCAAGTACAAGGAAAGCATACAAATGTTACAATCTAAGGCTCAACAAATTTTTGGAAATCATCAATGTAACGCTTGATGAGACGGGTGGATGAAAATTAAAGGAAGAAGAAAAAGAGAAAATGGAACATGTTTATGAAGAAGAAGAAAAGGATGAAGAAGCAACAAAAGGGGAAGATGAAGAAAATCAAATAGAAGTAGAAGACAAAGAACAACAAGTACCTCCAAAGACACCTAGCAAACAAATACAGAAGAATCATCCGTCAGATCAGATTATCGGGAACAAAGATGTAGGAGTTGAGACTAGAAGAAGAATTCATTCACCAGAACAACTGCACCTAGCACTCTTATCTTCGATTGAACCAAACAGTTTTGAAGAATCCAACAAGGATGAATTCTGGATAAAGGCCATGAATGAAGAATTGGATCATATAGAGAAGAATGAAACTTGGGAATTGGTTCTAAGACCAAGGTAAAAAAATGTGATATACACAAAATGGGTATTCAGAAATAAATTGAATGAAGATGGACAAGTTACCAGGAAACAAGCTAGATTGGTATGTAAAGGATACGCATAGGTTGAAGGTGTCGACTTTAAAGAGACATTTTCCCTAGTTTCTAGAATGGAAGAAATCATATTGATACTAGCCTATGCATGTTCAAAGAATATTAAAGTGTATCAGATGGACGCGAAATCATATTTTCTGAATGGATAACTAGAAGAAGTCTACATTAAGAAACCAGAAGGATTTCAGTTAGATTAAATAAGGCCTTGTATGCTCTCAAATATCCCCCCAGAGCATGGTATTCCAGACTAGATAGATACTTACAACAATAAGGGTTCATGAAAGGAAATGTAGACAACAACCTCTACATCAAGGTAACTCAAGATAGTATTTTATTAATTGAATTTTATGATGATGATATTATTTTTGGAAGTGATAATGACAGTTTGAGCCAGAAATTTGCAAAGGATATGCAGAATGAATTTAAAATTTCATTACTTGGAGAACTATCCTTATTTCTAGGTCTTTAGATATGTCAAATAAACCGAGGAATTTTTATTTCTCAAACCAAGTATACCAGAGAAATGTTAAAGAGATTCAGAATGGAAGATTGCAAACCGGTCAGTACTCCTATGAAAAATAGTTGAAAGTTAAGTAAAGATGATGATTCAAAGTCTATAGATCAGAGGAAGTACAATTCAATGATTGGCAACTTACTTTATGTGACAACATCCAGACCATATGTAATGCAGGCAGTTGAACAAGTGGCAAGATTTCAAACAACACCAAAGGAATCACAAGTTCTAGCAATAAAGAAGATATTCAAATATCTCAAGGGTATAGAAGATTTTGGATTATGGTATCCAAAAGGAAAGGATTTATCACGTGTTGCCTACACATATGTAGATTGGGCAGGTTGCATTGATGATCGACAAAGCACCAATGGAGCATTTTTCTACTTGGGTGAGTGTTTGGTATCTTGGATAAGCAAGAAAAAATCATCAGTATCATTATCTACAACTGAAGCAGAGTATATTGCAGCAAAAACATGTTGTACATAGGTTTTATGGATGAAACAAACTCCGACATATATACAGGTTGAGTATGATGAGCTCATTCCAATCTATTTTGATAATACAAGCACCATCAGTATCTCAAATAACCCAGTGATGCACTCCAAGACGAAGCACATTCCAATCAAGTATCACTTTCTACGGGAACAAGTTGCAAAGAAGAACATCATAAGTGAATATGTTGGAACAAAATAACAAGTGGTAGATATCTTTACAAAACTGCTTCCAAGGGAAGCCTTTGATTATCTTAACCAGAGACTCACAGTAATTTCTACTCCAAAATGAATTATTTTGAATGCTTATCCTATATGTCTCAGATTTACATGAGGAAGCACCATAAAGAGGATAATCCAGGTTGGGGGAGAATTTTAAAGAAGATTTCAGTTAGGGGGAGCAACCCCAAGGACAGTTAAGTTAGGGGGAGCAACCCCAAGGACAGTTAAGTTAGGGGGAGTAGGCCCGGACAGGAAGTTACCTTTTCCATTGATGTCAAATGGGGAGAGATTTATCAGATGTAGGATAGAGAGTTAGATGCTTGGAGAGAGAGCACATAGGCATGATTCTAGGGGGAGCGATGGTCATAGGGGGGTCATGAGTGATATGAATTTAGTATTTCATCACAGTGTTTCCATCAATTCCAAAGGGGGATATTGTTAATTAATTAGTTTGGTTGTCATTGATGTCAACCCTTGAAGCAAGTCCATTCGCAAATTTCGGTAGCCCCAATAGTATGATTAAGGGAATCAAGTTTGATTAATCTATAATGGTATGAATTTTAATATATTTGCATGTAAGACTATTCTAGATGGATAATACATGTCATGCCATTTCCAATGATATGTGGAACCTAACATAACTCCTCACAGTTAGAAAGTTATGGCCTGGTGAATTTGGAGAACCCTGATGATTTATCTAGAAGGTCAAAGAAGTCAAATTAATTCTAGAAGCTCCTAGAAGAAGTTGACTAGTCAAGTGGGTGAAACTAAGAGTTAGTCATGGGTTACGTTGTTGCAATAAGAAAATAATTAAAAATAATTTAGTTGCAACTAGAAGTGGAGAATCTACTATTTGTAGAAAAGTCAGTTAGAAGTGGGTTAGCCCTAAAAGAAGGAAAGTGGGTTAAGTTGGTTAGAAGGTAACCCCTTGAGGAAGCTACATGGAAATATAAAAAAGAGAGAAAGTCTCTCCCATTAGTACCTATTTGAATATCATTGAATATCTATTTTTTGAAAGGTTATTTGGGCAGGTGTTATTGATAGAGAAAAAGTGTGGCAAGAAAATCACGGCAGGAAAACTACAACAAAAAAAGTGCAGCAGAAAAATCGTGGTAGAAAAAACAGGGCATGAAAAGTGCGGAAAAAAACTTGCAATAGAAAAATCGTGGCAACAGATTTGTGGCAACAAAACCATGGCAACAGAATGCTACAAGAAGAAAAAGGTATGGTTTTCATATGTGTAGTGTTGAATCTATGAATCTAGTTGAGGTTTTGCCTTGTAAATCTGTTGGATTCCCTCTTGAAATTTTAGGGCTTGTTGTAGATTTGATCTGAGGTAGATCTACTGAAGTTTAGTATTGGTTCATGTTTGAGGGATTTTGGTTGAGGTATGTTGCTTAAGTTATTGGTACAGATAAATGTTGTATAACAATGAGCTTCTAGCACATGGTTTGAGGTACATACCTGTGGTATAGTGTTTGAGGTATATGTGATCAGATCAGATTGGTTGATGAGTATACAGTGACAAGTTTCTCAGTGACAGATTTGACAGAACAGGTTATGAGAGTGACATAATCAATTTCTACATTTGACACTTATATTTCAGGGTGGTTGGACGGGGAAAGGATAGGTGGTTGTATCCACCTTCCGGTTGTATCTGGAGAACATAGGGGGTTGTAGCCTCCTTCTTGTTGTAGCCAGAGAATTGGGGAGTTGGAGATTCCCTCAAGTTGTATCTTGAAAATAGGGGGTCAGAGCCTCCTTCTAGTTGCAGCTAGAAAACAAAGGAAGTTGGTGCTTCCAATTAATGTAATTATTAAATAAACATAAGAAAAATAATTATGTGGTTTTCTCCTGCATTGGGTTTCCACGTAAAATATTGGTGTATTGTTTATGTGTGTGATTACTCATTGTTCATGGTTTTTTTTTTCTGCACATGATTGAATAATATTGGTAAATTAATCATAAAGACAAATAACATGTATACACTGGTTAAAAAGGATTATAATTTCTCTATTACTGATTCACCCCACTCTCAGTAATCCAACAAATACAAAGATCAATTAGTAGCAAAGGGTTATTCCCAAGTTGAGGGAATTGATTTTAGTGAGATTTTTTCTCCTATTTCCAAGTTAACTTCTATTATATTTCTATTATATATTGTTGATGTGTTTGATTTTGAGGTAGAACATATTGATATGAGGATAAAATTCCTACATGGGGATCTGGAAGACAAAATCTACATGAAGCAACCAAAAGGCTTTGTTGTGAAGGGAAAGAAGGAGCTGGTATGCAAGCTAAAAAATTCCTTGTATGGTTTAAAACAATCACCAAGGATGTGGTATCAAAAATTTGATACTTATATGCTCGGAATTGGCTTCACAAAAGAAAAAAGGATCACTATGTGTATTTTAAATTAATTGGTGATCATTTGATTTATTTGGTCTTGTATGTGGATGACATGTTGATAATAGGAAAAAACAAGGAGATTATCCAGGAAGTGAAAAATCAGTTGTCCTCTAAATTTGGCAAGAAGGATCTTCATGCTACAAATTTCATTTTGGGCATGGAATTAAAAGAGATCGAAAAAATAGGAAACTATGGTTAAATCAGAGAAAATGTGTTGAGACAATATTGCAGAGGTTTAATATGCAAGAATGTAAACCGGTCAAGGTCCCTATTCTTGTAAGTGTAAAGTTATTTGTGGATCAGTGTCCCAAGGCACATGAAGAGGAGGAGGACATGTCTCATGTTCCATATGCGAGTGCAATTGGAATTTTGATGTATGAAATGGCTTTTACTAGACCGGACATTTCACATGCATTGGGAGTTTTGAGCAGGGATATGTCAAAACCAAGGAAGGATCATTGGACAATAGTAAAGAGGGTTTTCAGGTATTTGCATGGAACTTCTAGCTATGGATTGTGCTACCAAGGAAGACCAGAATTGGATAGAGTGTTGAACATACATGGCTTTGTGGATGTAGAATGGGTTGGATATATGGATTGTAGGAGATCTACAAGTAGGTATGTGTTTAACATGTTTCGAAGAGCAATCAATTGGATGAGAAAAAGACAGTCTGTAGTGTCACTTTCAATTAAAGAATTTGAATACATGGGAACTACTCATGAAAGAAAGGAATCAATATGGTTAAAAAGATTGTGTTTAGGTATTGGGTTGGTACAACAAGATGTAAGGATAGATTTTCATAGTCATAGTGCAATTTTTCTAGCGAATAACCCGACTTATCATTCAAAGAAAAAGTATATTGATGTTTAATATCACTTTGTGAGAGACATGGTTGAAAGAAATAAGGTTTTATTGATGAAGGTGGACACTTTGAACAATGTTGTTGATGAAGGTGGACACTTTGAAGAATGTTGTAGATTCATTAACAAAATCTGTGAGCACTGAGAAGTTCTCCTAGTCCAAAGGATCTATGGGCATTGTTTTCCTGGATTGTTGACTATGTAACCCTGTAACCCCCTATATGAAAAGAAAACAATACGTGGGAGATTGTTGGGTTTGTGTTATATTCTTTGCATGGTGATAATTAGTGTCTACATTGCATTGATCATGCAAGGGGGTAAGAGGGGGAAGGGATCCCCCCTGCACCGGGGTTCAAGGGAAGAGGCCATAATTTATTTTTCTTCGGTTTTCGTGTCCATTTTTGGGGAGTCCTAAATTTTCATGTCCATTTATGGGCGGTTTTTTGGCACATGGTTTTTCACTGATGGTTTTCTATTTCCAGTTAAGAAATTATGGTTTTTGACTAATCCAAGTCATTGGATTAGGGTTTTGGATGTCGTTGGATCCTATATGTATATTGTATTGTAAACAATGTGAAATGTGAATGAATATAGAATATGTTGGTTTTCCTCATTTGGGTTTCCAGGGGAAAAATCTCTGTGTAATGTGTGTTGATTAATTGGGTAGGTTTTCATTGATGTCAACCCTTGAATAAATTCCAGTAGAAAATTCCGATAGCCCCAACAATATGGTTAAGGGACTCAATATTGTTTGAGGTGTAAGTGTATGAATATCAATGTATTTGCAGGTAATATTATTCTATATGGATAGTACATGTCATGCCATTTCTGGTGATATATGAAACATCACATAACGCCTCATGGTTAGAGGGTTATGGCCTTGTGAAGTTGGAGAACCCTCTTGAGTTATCTAGAAGTCCCTAGAAGGTCAAAGAAGTCAAAGTATTCTAGAAACCCCTAGAAGAAGTTGACTAGTCAAAGTGGGTGAAACTAGGAGTTAATCATGGGTTACATTGTTGCAATAATAAAATAATTAAAAATAAATTAGTTGCAACTAGAAGTGGAGAGTTTACTATTTGTGTATAAAGTGGTAAGTGGACAAGTGGTTAGAGGTGGGTTAGCCCTAAAATAAGGAAGTTGGGATAAGTTGGTTAGTAGGTAAACCCTAGAGGAAGCTACTTGGAGAGTATAAATAAGAAAGCAAGGGTCTCCTATTAGCACCTATTGAGTGAATATTTTAACCTTCTACAATATTTACTGCAAACAAATTTTCAGTAAAAGAATAGAAAAGATACAATGACAACAACACACATTACATAGAGATTTTTCCCCTAGAAAATCAAACCGGGAAAACCATAATATTATATATTCATTCACATCATACATTGTTTACAATACAATATACATATAGGAGCCAACGGCATCTAAAAATCTAACCCAATGAATTGGATTAGTGAACAACCCTAATTCTTTAACTAGGAATAGAAAACATCGAGAAAAACCATGTGCCAAAAAACTGCTTAACAATGGACACAAAAATTGAGTCAACATGAACCCCCCGTGCGCAAAGAATATAAAACATACCCAACATTGAGCACATTGAATACATATTATTATGTAAGGTTTATTGCAGATGCGCATTGACACATATGAAGTTATGCAAGTTTGAGGTAGCACGAAGGGTTGAGGACAAAATTTTTGGAATTGCAAAAATATTGAAAAAAACCTAGTATTTTAGGTGTATGTAGGATGCAGTGGAGAAGGGCACGTACATATGCGGATCGACATCGTAACAAGGCATGTACATTTTGGAAAAATACATGAAAAATTGAGTTGTTGAAGGTACCATATTCTCAGATTCTGAAAGCAAGCTCCCAAGAAGGTTTATAGTGATCAAGTACATCATATATTTCTACAGATTCAAAAGGTTTTTCATATTATTATGTGTAGTTGGATGTCATTGTCTCCATGAGATATGGTTGTGGGAGTTTGAGGTTTTTCCCTAGAGAGTTTGTTGATTGTATTGCACCTATGGTATCAATTAGATCTACATAAATACAACACTGGTATGTTGGTATTATTCATTGGTACATCTCATTGGTTCAAGTGTTGAGACATAACCAGTATTTATTGGTACATGGATACAGGATTTTGGTTATGAAGTGGTTGTGAAGGTTGAGGATGCATTTCAGTAAAGGTTTGATGTCCAGTCCATGTGAGGGTTATTATACTTGTTTATGATTGTACACACATGTATGGGACATGAATAGAGAGACATAGATGCACTTGGTCAATGGATATATAAGATTATGTATTCACAGGGCACATATACAGATAAGACATAGTGATAGGTTGCAGTTTGATGTGACAGAGGTAGCAAAGAGTTTGAAGTTTCAGAAAGGTGAAAACCCTAGCTTCATGAAGGTGTACGCAGGATGTAGTATAGACATGCCACGCACATATGTAGGTTGTAGTATAGACAGGGTGTGTACATACGTGAGTTGTAGTATATATAGGTCATGTACATGTTGGTATTTGTTGGTATAGGCTAACTTCTGGTATATGATTTATTACAAGATTTTGGTACAAGATTGATTACAAGATTTTGGTACAGGTTGGTTATAGGTTGTTGGCTCAGATTGGTACATGTTTATAGTGGTTTATCTCACAGTGATAGTGTGGTAGTGATTTCATCATTTGACACTTATATTTCATGGTGGCAGGATGGGGCAAGGCTAGGTGGTTGTAGCCAGAGAACATAGGGGGTTGTATCCTCCTTCTAGTTGTAGCCAAAGAATTAAGGATTTGGATCTTCCCTCAAGTTGTAGCTTGAAAATATAGATGGGTCGGAGCCTCCTTCTAGTTGTATCTAGAGAACAAAGGAATTTGGTGCTTCCTATTAATGTAATTATTAAAGACATATAAGAAAAATCATTCTATGGTTTTCTACCACATTGGGTTTCCACGTAAAAATATTGGCATACTATGTATGTGTATGATTGTTAATTGTTCATGGTTTATTTAATCTGCACTTGTTAAATGGTAATTGTATATCAAGATCATAAAGATAAATAACACTTACATATTGTGATTAAAAGGATTAAAAATATCTATTACTTATTCACCCCCCCNACTGGAAGGTAGATCATGGAGAGCAACAATATGTATAAAAATGGAATACCATAGTTTGATGGAAAAAACTATGCATTATGGAGCAGAAGGATGAAAACATATGTACAAGCACAGGGATTTGAGGTTTGGCAATCAGTTGTAGATGGATATAAAGAACTCGTCGTTCCTCCAACAAATGAAAATGGAAGGAAACTCAGTCTAAATAATTCAAAATAAAAAAATGCTCATATGAATGGTCTTGGTGATTCGATATATGTCAAATTTATGCATTGTAACTCCGCAAAGGAGATATGGGAAAAACTTCATAATTTTTATGAAGGAGATGAAAGATTCAAGGCAAAAAAACTTCAAAATTACAAAGGTCAATTTGAATAGAAGAAGATGAAGGAAGATTATAATATTGCGGCTTACTTCTTACAAGTTGATGAAACAATGAATACAATCAAAGGATTGGGACAAGAAGTTGATGAATCTATAATTATTCAAAAGGAACTAAGATATCTTCCAATGATATTTCATCCTAAGATCTCAACACTAGAAGAAAGAACAGATTTGGATTCAATAAGCATGGATGAACTACATGGAATTTTCATGGCCTATGAAATGAGAACCAAACAAGAGAATCCAGTTACAAAATAAGAAACATTCAAAGCATCCAAGAAGTCAAAGAAAAAGGGAAAGAAAAAGGAAAAATAAGATAGCAGCAACAATGACATCTTAGAAGATGATGAAGAAGTAACCAACTTTGTCATAAGACTAAAAAAGGGAACTGGTGGCAAATATAGAAGTAAGCTTCAGTGCTTTTTTTTTAATTGTGATGATATTGGTCATTTTGAAAAAAAATGTCCCCATAAGAAAAATAAAATAAATGAAGAAGATGATTCAAATAGAAAACAAATGTATAAAGGAAAGAAAACCAAAAATAAATTCTTCAAGAAAATATTTTGCACAAAATAAGATAACACCTTATGAGATGAAGATGAAGATAGTGTAAGTGAGATAGAAAGGGTTGTGTTCAAGGAAGTAGAAGAATCTGATGAAGAAGGAATTGGAGAAGAATATGAAGAGGCATAAGTTGACTACAAAGAAGAATTGACGAGTTCCACTGAAGTTATAAAAAGGGAAAAGAAGAAAAACAAGTCATTATAGGAATAACTAAAAAGAAAAGAGGAATCTCAAGGTTCCAACTCTAAAGAACTAGAACATATGATCACTAAGTTAAAAATTCAAGTTGAAGAAGACAAAAGAATTGAAGAATCACTCAAGGAATGGTTAGAATAAAGAGGCAAGATGATTGGAAATTTGGAAGCAAAGATTGTCACATTTAGAAAATATCTTCAAAAGAAAAACATGCAGAATAGCTCTAAAGTTTTGGATAACATTATTGACATTCAGAGACCAAATCATTACAAGTCCGGACTTGGATACAATTAGACAAAAAATGGATCAAGCTCCAAAATAAAATATCAAGAAACACATCCAAGAAGCTATGTAGAGACATTCAGAGGAGACAATAAGTTTTACAAGGAAGATCACATGGACACTCAACCCAAAAGATTCATATTTCAGAATCAATGACAACCAGAAATAAGAAGGCCTCAAGAAGAAGGATTTAGAAGAGTAACTCCTTTCATAAAATCTTTGACTCCCGGGTATCAAACTATCTTCTTAGTTTTAACTTTTATGTTATTCATGTAATAATTTTGGACATAAAGTTGTAAATCGCAGAGAAAATAGCAGAAACGGAAACAACTATGAAAGTCATGCACAAAATGGTTATCCAAGAAGGCCTAGTGGAACACATAGAAAAAGATACAACCGATTTGAGTCCTTGAGAACTAAATTGGAATGCTATAAGTGTAACAACTTTGGACACATATACAAATATTGTAGAATGACAGTCCTTCCTAGAGAATCACAACTGAATAACAACAGTCACAGACAGGAACCTCAGCAAATAATATGGATAAGAAAACATAATCAGTATAAAAATGAAGAATGCACACTCGCTCTACAAGTTAAACACAAGAAACATGGTTGGTATCTTGATAGTGGTTGCTCAAAGCACATGACAGGTGATGAGGACATGTTTCTAATATTGAGAAAGGAAATAGATGGATCAGTCTCCTTTGGAAACGACAATTCAACTAGAATCATTGGAAGAGGCATAGTCAGGATTGGAAACAAGGATATCAAGGCTGAAAATGTTCTACTAGTGGAATATATGAAACATAATATTCTAAGTGTAATTCAAATGTGTAACCAAGGTCACAAACTTGTGTTTGATTCACATAAGTGAAAGATAAGAAAAGTAGCTTCAAGAAGATTGGTTGCAACAACCGTAATAACTTCAAACAACATATATGTATTAAGTGAAATTGGAAATGAAAAGTTTTTTCTAGGAAAGGAAGATGAAGTTTGGCTATGGCATAGAATAATTGGTCACATAAACTTCGATAACCTTGTCAAAGTCAACAAAAAGGAAGAAGTTAGAGAAATTCCCCAAATCATGAAGCCAACCAACACATTATGAAAGCATTGTCAACAAGGAAAGAAAACAAAGACCAAGTTCAAATCAAAAGAATAATCCACAACAAGACCGCTGGAAATTGTGCGTATTCATCTAGTTGGACCAACTAGAACAAAGGGTTTAAAAGGTGAGAAATATTTTATGTTATTGGTTGATGATTATACAAGGATGACTGTAGTTTTTTTTCTCGCGGAGAAGTCATAAGAATTTGAGAACTTCAAGATATACAAGGAAATGGTTGAAAATTAAATGGATTCAAAAATCAAATGTTTGAGATATGATAATGGAGGAGAGTTTAATTCAAAGGAATTTATGTATTTTTGTAGCAAGCATGGAATAAAAAGGCAATTCTTCGTTGCTAGGACACCTCAACAGAATGGAGTTGTCAAAAGGAAAAGTAGGACAATACATGAAATGGATCAAACTATGTTAATGAATTCCATGTTGACATATGTCTTTTGGGCACATGTAGTGCATACAAGAGTTCACATTCAAATAGAGTAATTCTCATAAGCAATAGTGATCAAACTCCCTACGATCTATGGAAAGGAATACCAACGAATGTGAAGCATTTCATTTTTTTTGGAAGCAAATGCTACATCAAAATAGAAGACGGAAGAATGGGAAAGTTCAATTCTCGTGTGGACAAAGGAATACTCATTGGGTACTCAATCACAAGGAAAGCATACAAATGTTTCAATATAATTCTCAACAAAGTTGTGGAAAGAATCAATTTGACAGTTGATGAGACAAGTGGATGAAAAAATAAAGGAAGAAGAAAAGGATTCAAAGGAATAGGTTCACAAAGAAGAAGAAAAGGATGAATAATCAACAGAAGGGGAAGATGAAGACCAATTAGAAGTAGAATATTAAGAAAAAATATATATTCAAGTACCTCCAAAGACACCTAGCAAAATAATATAGAATAATCATCCATCGAATCATATTATCGGGAACAAATATGTAGGAGTTGAGACTAGAAGAAGAATTTGTTCACTAGAACAACTAGATCTAGAAATCTTATCCTCGATTGAGCCAAGCATGTTTGAAGAAGCCAACAAGGATGAATTCTGGATAAAATCCATGGATGAAGAGATAGAGAAGAATGACACTTTGGAATTGGTTCCAAGGACAAGGTATAAGATTGTGATCGGAAGGAAGTGGGTCTTCAGAAACAAATTGAATGAACATTGACAAGTTACCAGGAATAAATATATATTCGTATGTAAAGGATATGCTCAGGTTGAAGGTATCAAATTTGAAGATACATTTTCTCCAGTTTCTAGAATGTAAGCAATCAAATTGATCCTAGCTTATGCATTCTCCAAGAATATTAAAGTGTATCAAATGGACATAAAATCATCCTTTTTGAATGGGGAACTAGAAGAATAAGTCTACATTGAGAAACAAGAAGTATTTTAGCTGTCAGAGAATGAAAATTATGTTTGTAGGTTGAAGAAGGCCTTTTATGGTCTCAAACAAGCCCCTAGAGCATGGTACTGCAAACTGGATAGATATTTACAATAGCGGTTCAGGAAAGGAACTACATATAACAACCTTTACATCAAGGTAAATCAAGATAGTATTTTGTTAATTGAATTTTATGTTGATGATATTATTTTTGGAAGTGATGATGACAACATGAGCTAGAAATTTGCAAAAGATATGCAGAATGAATTTGAAATGTCACTACTTGGAGAATTACCCTTCTTTTTGTGTCTTCGGATATGTCACAGAAACCAAGGCATTTTTATTTCTCAAACCAAATATATCATAGAAATGATAAAGAGGTTCGGAATGGAATATTGCAAACTAGTTGTAAGCTAAGTAAAGATGATGATTCAAATTCTACAGAACAAAGGTAGTACAGGTCAATGATCGACAACTTACTTTATGTGAAAACATCCAAACTAGATGTAATTCAAGAAGTTGGACAAGTGGCATGATTTCAAGCAGCACCAAAGGAATCACATGTTCTAGAAGTAAAGAGGATATTCATATATCTCAAGCGTACAAAAGATTTTGGATTATGGTATCCGAAAGGAAAGGATCTATCACTTATTGCCTACACAGATGCAGATTAGGCAGGTTGCATTGATGACCGAAGAAGTACAAGTGGAGCATTTTTATACTTGGGTGAGTGTTTGGTATCTTCACTAAGAAATAAACAATCATCAGTATCATTGTCTATAGTTGATGCAAAGTATATTGCAATAAAAACATGTTTTACACAGGTTCTATGGATGAAACAAACTTTGAAAACTATACAAGTTGAGTATGATGAGCCCATTCTGATATATTTTGATAATACAAGAACCATAAATATCTAATAAAGTATCATTTTCTACGATAACAAGTTGTAAAGAAGAACATTTGAATTGAATATGTTGGAACCAAAGAACAAATTGTAGACATCTTTACAAAACTGCTTCCAAGCGAAGACTTTGAGTATCTTCATCAGAAACTTGGCATAGTTTCTGCCCCACAATGAATTTTGAATGTTATTATTATATCTCTTAGATTTACACAAGGAATCACCATTAAGAAGACAATTTAGTTTGGGGGAGTAGCCCCAAGGATAGTTCAGTTAGGGGGAGCATGCTCGATCAGAGGTTACCTTTGCGAATGATGTCAAAGGGGAAGATATTCATTAGATGCATGGATAGAGAGTTAAATGCTTGGAGAGAAAGAACAAAGGAAAGTTTCCAGGGGGGAGTGATGGTCATAGGGGGACAATGAGTGTGATGACTTCAATGTTGCATCATAGTGTTTCCATCAGTGCTAAAAAAGGAGATTATTGATTAATTGGGTTGGTTGTCACTGATGTCAACCCTTGAATCATGTTCGATAAAAAATTATGGTAGCCCCAACAGTATGGTTAAGGGACTCAATATTTTTAGAGGTATAAAGATATGAATATTAGTGTATTTGTAGGTAAGACTATTCTATATGGATAGTACATGTCATGCCATTTCTGATGATATGTGGAACATCACATAACTCCTCACAGTTAGAGAGTTATGTCCTTTTGAAGTTGGAGAACCCTATTGAGCTATCTAGAAGTCCCTAGAAGGTCAAAGAAGTAAAATTAATAGAAACCCCTAGAAGAAGTTGACTATTCAAAGTGGGTGAAACTAGGAGTTAATCGTGGGTTAAGTTGTTGCAATAAGAAAATGATTAAAAATAAATTAGTTGCAACTAAAAGTGGAGAGTTTACTATTTGTATATAAAGTGGTTATTAGTGGAAAAATGGTTAGAAGTGGGTTAGACCTAAAATAAGGAAGTTGGGATAAGTTGGTTAGTAGGTAACCCCTAGAGGAAGAAACTTGGAGAGTATAAATAAGAGAGAAAGGGTGTCCTATTAGAACCTATTGAGCACATTGAATATCTATTATTGTGTAAGCATTATTGCAGATAATCATTGACACGTCTAAAGTTACACAAGTTTGAGGTAGCATGAAGGGTTGACAGAGAAAGTTTCAAAATTACAGAAATAATGAAAAAACCCTATTTTTTTAGGTGTACGCGGGCTGCCGTGGAGAAAGGCGCATACATACACGGGTTGTCAGTGTAACATGACACGTACATTTGGGAAAATCCATGAAATATTGATTTGTTGAAGGTACCAGATTGTCAGAGTCTGAAAGCAAGTTCCCAAGAAGGTCTATAGTGGTCAGGTACAACAGAGCGCTCTACATATTCAAAAGGTATGTCATATTATTATGTGTAGTTGGATGTTGTTGTCTCCATGAGATATGGTTGTGGGAGTTTGGTGTTTTTCCCTATAGAGGTTTTTTATTGTATGGCACCTATGGTATGAGTTAGATCTACAGAAATACAACATTGGTATGTTGGTATTATTCATTGGTACAAATTGTTGGTTCAAGTGTTGAGACATAGCTAGTATTTATTAGTGCATGGATGAGGGCTTTTGGTTTTGAAGTGATTGTGAAGTTGGTTGTGAAGGTTGAGGATGCATGTTAGTAAGGGTTTGATGTCTAGTCCATGTGATGGTTATTACATTATGATTGTAAACACATGTATGGCACATTACTAGAGAGGGATATATGTACTTGGTTAAGTAATATATAAGATGATGTATGCACAGGGAACATCTACATATAAGACACAGTGACAGGTTGCAGGTTGATGTGACAGAGGCAACAAAGAGTTTGAAGTTTCAGGATAGGTAAAAACCCTAGCTTCCTGAAGGTGTTCGTGGGTTGTAGTATAAACAATCCCCGTACATATGCAAGTTGTAGTATAGATAGGGCACATACATAAACAAGCTGCAGTATATACAGGTCATGTTCCTATTGGTATTTATTGGTACAGGATTGATTATAGGATTTTGGTACAAGTTGGTTAGAGGTTGTTGGATCAGATTAGTATAGGTTTACAGTGGTTTATCTCACAGTGATATTGTGGCAGTGGTTTCATCATTTGGCACTTATATTTCAGGGAGGAAGGAAGGGGAAAGCATAGGTAGTTGTATCCACCTTCCGGTTGTATCCAGAGAACATAGGGGGTTGTAGCCTCCTTCTGGTTGTAGCCAGAGAATTGGCGAGTTGGAGCTTTTGTTGGCCCTTGACCAAGTTTTGAGGATCCTTGGTCATGTTTGACCTATTTTTCATACTTCGACAGGCTTTCTAAGGAAGAGTGCAAGACGAAGTGGAGATCATGATATCTCATCCCTTTCTTAGGGATTTTGGGGGTTTTGGGATTATGTAACGGGTATGGGAATGTCGGCCCATGGGTTTACCCATGCTTAAGCCTATTTTGTATGTATAAATAGGTGTTAATATGATGTAGTGAAGAGGAATGGCTAAGTTCTATGTGATTGGAATTGTTAAGTGCTAAGGGGAGATTGCTTTTGTGCATATTGTGTGAGACTTGCAGAGCTAAGTGCAAGTCATTGTAAGAAACTATGGAAGGTTGTGTACTTGGATCTACTCAGGGAAGGAGGATCTAGTGAGATGCGCAGATCCCCTGTCCTCTGCGGACTACAATTTTTGTGGCTCTGCACATGTAATTGATTGAAGAAGATAATAAAGAAGATGAAGAGTTGGTGGACATAGCCCCAGGGTGGGGGTGAACCACGTACATGCTTTGTTTCTTTGCTTTGTGTGATGTGTTGATGTGTTTATATGTTAATGTGCTTAGTGCTTTGATATATATGAATGGTAGATAGATATGTTAATTATATGTGCTGAATAGTATGGATATGACCTATGTGGATATGCTAAGTGCTTAAATACCTTAGATATGAATGAATATTGTGATACTTTGTAATTAGGGTTTAACCGCGCTGTAACTAAGACTAGATATTGATGAATGTTAACTATTAAGTGATGTATTAAGTGTTAGAATCACAGATATGTGTCCCATCTTAGGTTGCATACATCTGCATCATGCAACCACCCCTACCTCTACCTCGAGTGAGACTTCATCTGTTTCGCAGGTGTTGCCGAAAGGGCCGATAGTTAGGGTTTTGTTGGTGTGCTATTGTAGCTTTGAACACTGGATCTTCCCCTATGCCAACAAATGGAACTGTGATTGATGGGAACTGAGGAAGAAGAAGCTTTGTGCAAAGATCCGAACTGAAACTGTGATTACTGAGAAATGAGGAAAAAGGAGCTTGGTGTGAAGATCTAAACTGAAAAAGAGAAAATCTATGTGTGTAGATTTGTTTCCCAAGTGTGAAGTATTCTACTTGATTTGTGAAACTTTGTGCCAAAATAAGGGTCAGATCTAAAGAAAAGAGGAAATATCTGAAAGCTTTGTGCTCTAAGAAAGGTAAAAGTGAGAATTTTTTCTTAAAGAGGTAATATCTGCAAGCTCTGTGCTTTGATAAAGGTAAGAATAGTGAAAATTTTTAGATCTGAAAGATTTGTGCTTTGTTGAAGATAAGATAAGTGGAAATTTTTGTTTCTAGAGTATGAATCTACGTATGTTTGATAATATTTGTCCTAGCTTGAAAACTAGGGCACTGATAGAAGAAAGAAGATTTGATATGAGTAGATCTGATAAGAATAGTGAAAGATATGTTATACCTATGCATAGAGAGAATGTTTGGACTAACAAATGGATGCAAGACCCTAGAAATATTTTTTTGCAGGTTAGATACCATGATCCTAGCGCGCAGTACAGGAGAGGTTGTGGATCAGTTAAGAGAAAGAGAGGATTAACCCTTTGTTACAGTTGCAGAAAACCAGAACATCTTGTTGGGGAATGCCCTAGAAGAAGACCTAGTTGCCTTTGTTGTAAAGATATGGACCATGAAGTATTGGATTTCCCTAGAATGATTTCTAAGGTTGAAAGGATGAATATGAGACAAGAAGACCAAGAGAAAGGTCAAGCAACTGAGATTATGGAAAAACACTAGAAAGAATCAAAGAAAGTATTGCTACAGATGAAAGAAACCCTGAATGACCATCGACATATCAGTTTATCAGAGATATTCAAAGGAAAAGAGTGGATAGAAGCAAGAATAGGAGACTTCGGCATTGACTATGTTCTGGATGAGGAAACAAGGGTAAATATTACGATAGGAAGAACTTGGGAACTTCTAGGAAAGCCTGCTATGATTCATTCATTGGGAGGAATAGGATTATTCAGAGGAAAATTGATAAACCTATGTGGAAGACTTACCCAAATATCTATGAGTGCTCATGGAACTTCGACAAAGGAAGAATTTGAAGTTGTTAAATTTATTGAGAAAAACGCTCCATTTTCTATGTTACTAGGAAAACCTTGGATTGAAAAAAATCAGGCTAGAAGAAAAGAAGAAGAAATCATAGAGCAGAAGAAGCAAGAGTTAAAAGATTTTGTGACTAGGAAGATCACACACTTCATTGAAGAACATGAGAACTAAGAGAATCTATTTAAAAAAAGAGACCTGGATGTCAAAGTTACAAGAACACTAGAATATTTGTAGAAGAATGGAGTACCTATCCTAGATAGAGAAGAAGTACTACCCCTAATTTCTAGGAAATAATCTCAAGAGCATGAAGTTACTATGCCAAGAGAAGATAAGAATTAGAATGGAAAAATGAATTATGAGATGAAGCTCACCGGAAAGAAGGCTATAAATCTAAGTAAGAAGAGAGCTAAGATCGAAAAGTTACAGAAAGTTCTAGAGGGAACTTCGCAGAAGGAAAATTTGCAAAATTGGAACTTCGTCGGGATATCAGAACTGTGTCACATGGCACTTCGCAATGGCGAAGCAATATAGTCGTTGGGAACGGTATAAAAGTTAGACTGATGGCTCGAATGGGTAGAAAGGAATTTATGATCATAGAGTTCGCCACAAGACCGTTGGGACCACACCATAATGGAAAGAACTGAGTTAATGAAGGCTTCTCACCCGTTGCAAGAGATTTGTTGCCTCATTATCTATTTATCCAGTCGCGCCACGCAACGAGAACACTTTTTCTAACCTTGAATCTGAGCCCACAGATTAGTTGATTTTTCACAGTGATCATCGCGCTATTTCCATCCATCCTGTTTCATTGAGCAATTAATCCTCGAACCCAAGATATTCAACCATGAGCGTGCATGTTCGAGGATCTTAGTGCCGTAGAGAAAATTGTCGAAGAAGTTCTCATTGAGATAATGACTGAAAAACTAACGTCTGCAAGTATTCAAGCATCATCGATGAGAGGAGTGCAAGCCTCTTCGTCAACTACTCATGGAGTCGGACCATCCTGACCTTCAGTAGAAAAGAGAACCAAACATAGAGATGACCTAGTAAATTCTAAGTTGATCCTGACCATATTGGCCGACTACATCCCGCCTTTGGCTGGCGCAGTGAGTCGCGATAGTGTGCCAAGATATTTCAAGTACACCATGGTTATTGCGTACCTTGCGAAGGGGATACGCATAGTTCGATCCTAGCAGGACAAGATTGCATCATTGAAGTTCAACGACTTCAACCTCGGAGATCGTAAGAACTATAGCATGCTCTCCCCATACAAATACCTAACCAGGACAAAGGGGAAGAATTCGAAGATAATCCCCCAGCTGTGGACGATGAACCTCATGATGTCCACTTGTTGAATGTAATGTAAATCCCACACTTCAGAAGGCACCAGGAAGTCAACGCATGTGTCAAGCTATTCCTTTCATGTTACCATGGAGACTACTTATGGCTATACCACCATATCATAGTCGATCCGACGTTGATATACAAGATCACCGGATTAAGTATGCAAGGACCCGACCCGCATGAGTTCTATCCAGGAAAATCCAGAGATCGCACACTAGCACAGAAGATCAAGGATACATACGACGATGTTGAAAAGGGGACGCGAGGCTACAAGGTAGCCTCCATCCAGAATGGCGCAGTGCACCTATCCTTCTAGTTAATAGACAGAAAGTTAGTAAGGAAGAACTGACCCACATAGGTCACAGAATTTTTCGTTGACCTTGCAGGGAAGTGCATAGAAGGTCTACAAATGAACCAGGTGAAGTACCTAGTTAATCAACTGGAACTAGACTATTGTGGAGCACAGGATAAGGGCTACAAGTTTCACATTAGTTGGCTCATGATCATCATTTCCTTTGTTGCATGAGAGATGTTGGAAGGTGAGACCTTTCTAGATATTGAACCATTCAAGTTTCTTGTTGCAAAGTTCACCACACTCTGGTACTCGACTGATATGAACAAACAGTGGCAGTCGAACACTATTGTTCACACATATTACCTTATTCTAAAGAGAGCCATCGAATTTGAACCTTGCATGAATTCGAACACCCTACAGAGGTTTTGACCCCTGATGAAGTTATGCTCAGATGCACACTTCATCTACATTACAATGCAAGCCAATGAACATAAGGAACAACTTTAGTCGTACTACAAACTCACAGAAGAGGAACTTGAGGAGATCACTAAGGACTGGTCGACACAACTCCTTATTCCCACAGACCCTACAGAGATGTCCAACCCTGACAGCCCAAAGACCATGCACAAAGAACATGATACACCTAGACATAGCAGAAGGAAGAAAATCGAAGAGGTCCAAGACTTAATCATCCCCTCAGGAAATACTACTTCAGTATCACCTGACCGAGGGGGTGATCATGAAGTTGATCATGAAGTTGAAGAGATAAATGGAAAAGGAGTTGAACAGAAGCAAGGCAAAGTAACACCGCCCAGAGATGAGGTTGATCCCTTGAAGAAAATGAAGGTTTCTCCCCTGAAGCCTTCTTTCCGAAAGAAATCCAGAGCCACCGTGACCAAGATGTAGACTGTACTCACTATCGATGATTTTGACTTCATCATAGCAGCCCTAAACAATGCTTCGTTGGAAATCATGGAAAATAAAGAAGCTAAGCAGGAGGAAATGTATGATAGAATTGAGGTCAAACTCTGAGGGGTACAACAATCCCTTCAATCCAGTCACGCAGTATCCACTATGCCCCTCCCATCAGGAGAACCAGAGTTGGGGGATGAACCAACCCAACTCCATCGACTAGCAGATGCAACTGAAGATTTCTTGCAACAAGCACAAGAAGAAACAAATCAAGACACCTAGGCCTTGAAGCAAGTGCAAGGAGTACTCATAGAACATCATTGATTTGTATAATAGGAGAAGGTTTCTCTCCAAGCAAGTTTTGATGAAGAGAAATCACATATGCAACAAGAAAAGGAATAGTTTCTCGCAGAGAAAATTGAAGTGAAAGAAGCAGTCAATAGAGCACTCTATTATGTGATAGGATTAGAGCCACAAGCAGAAGACCGAGTCACGCATCAAGTAGAGCAGCTCATAGAAGCTATCCAGAAGCTACAACAATGAATAACACACCTAGAGATATGCACAGTGTCCAACACCCTATAGGATATGAGGGATCAAAGAGAAGCAACTACTCCAACCGTAATTGAGAAAATCAAATACCTCACCATGGAATGCAAGAAAATCAGTGATCGCAGGGCCCATACCTATGAGAAACTAACTGAGAATCCAGAAATGAAGGCACTGGGGTCACATCTTCAAGAGGTGAAGTATCAAGCAGAAACGATACAGGTGCAGTTGAAGCCCCTATCAGTTGTGGAAAGAATGAAGCGATCCCAGGAGAAGTGCACTACCCAACAGCAGTTTCACACTATCCAGAGAAAAGTCATGGAATTGACCCAGAGGCTCCAACTAGTACAGGATGAGGCTTACCAATTTTTCATAGAGATCAAAGTTCGAGAAGCGGTACTGGAGCAGTTTTTCACTGCAGCTGAACAACACCTAGAGGGACCTGTCAACGAAGCATTCATACAAGAGTTTGTTGAATAGGAGGTCATGGCACAACAAAAAGTCGAAGTAGATCGATCCAAGATTGAGGCTTTTGAGGCAGAATTATCCAGAACAGAGTGACTTGGGATGAGTCACAGGTGAGTGTTGGGGGTATGTTGGCCCTTGACCAAGTTTTGAGGATCCTTGGTCATGTTTGACCTATTTTTTGGACTTCGACAGGCTGTCGAAGGCGGAGCACAAGACAAAGAAGAGATCACGGGATCTCAACCCTTTCTTAGGGATTTTTTGGGTTTTGGAATTATGTAACGGGTATGGGAATGTTAGCCCATGGGTTTACTCATTCTTAGGCCTATTTTGTATGTATAAATAGGTTCTAATATGATGTAGTGAAGAGGAATGGCTAAGTGCTATGTGATTGATAGTGTTAAGTGCTAAGGGGAGATTTCTTTTGTGCATACTGTCTAAGACTTGAAAAGCTAAGTGAAATTCATTGTAAGAAACTATGGAAGGTTGTGTGCTTGGATCTACTCAAGGAAGGAGGATCTAGTGATCTACACAAATCCCCTCTCCTCTGCGGAGTAGAGTTTTTGTGGCTCTTTGCATGTAATTGATTAAAGGAGATAATAAAGAATATGAAGAGTTGGTGGGCATAGCCCCATGGTTGGGGTGAACCACGTACATGATGTGTTTCTCTGCTTTGTGAGATGTGTTGATGTGTTTATATGTTAATGTGATTAGTGCTTCGATATAGATGAATGGTAGATAGATATGTTAATTCTATGTTCTTAATAGTATGGATCTGACCTATGTGGATATGCTTAGTGCTTAAATAACTTAGATCTAAATGAATACTACGATACTCTATAATTAAGGTTTAACCGCACTGTAACTAAGACTGGATATTGATGAATGTTAATTATTGAGTGCTCTGTTAAGTGTTAGAATCACAGATCTATGTCCCAGCTCAGGATGGAGACATCTGAGTCCTGCAACCACCCCTGCCTCTACCTCGGGTGAGACTTCATCTGCTTCGCAGGTGTTGTCGAAAGGGATGGTAGTTAGGGTTTTTTTGGTGCATTGTTGTAGCGTTGAACCCTGGGTCTGCCCTTGCGCCAATAGCTTCCCTCAGGTTGTAGCCTACAAATATAGATGGTCAGAGCCTCCTTCCAGTTGCAACTGGAGAACAAAGGAAGTCGGTGCTTCCAATGAATGTAATTATTAAAGATATATAATAAAAATAATTATGTGATTTTCTCCCACATTGGGTTTCCACATAAAAATATTGGTGTACTGTGTATGTGTATGATTGTTCGTTGTTCATGGTTTATTTAATCTACACTTGTTAAATGATAATGGTATATTAATCATAAGATAAATAACACTTACATAATTTGATTAAAAGGATTAAAAATATCTATTACTGATTTAACCACCCTCTCAGTAATCCAACAATGTGTGTATTTTCCATTGTATATTTTTTGTTCTTTTATTGAAAATTTGTTTGCAGTAAATTATTGTACAAGGTTAAAATCTACAAAAATGATGTGCACCAAGTGAGAAGGTAGAAGCATGGGAAGATAATTTAAGATGAAAACTGAGGTCAGAAGCTATGAGCTGGATGGTGTCATGTTGGACTTGGGATCTGACGTAAACATTTTTCCAAAGAAATACTGGGAGTTGATGGGAAAACAAAACTTGGTATGGTCCCCTATTCAACTCAGACATACCAACCAATACATAATCTATCTTATTGGTAGGATAGAGAAAGTGGAAGTGAACATTGAGGTGGTAAAGACCAAAGTATATTTTGAGGTGGTTGATATTATGAATGACTCATACCCCTACCTAGATCTACTTGGCATTGACTAGGAATTCAATAACAATGCAATATTGAACCTAAATTAGTGGTAGATGTCCTTTGAGACAGACACCTTATGCATTTTTGTGTCGTTGGATCCAAATAAGATTGATAGGTATAATGAGTCCATGAATGAGGATGAACATATTTCCATCATCAAAAACATCTATAACATCACAAGTCATAAGGAATATTATCTCAATCCAACAAATGATGGTGAAATGATCTAGAGAAGTGTTCTATCCTATGACATAGATTTGGAGAATGATATGGAAAAATGGAAGAACACATTGTATGAGGTATCAACTAGGAGATGCACATAAATCACTAATATAGTGCACTAGATTGGATCAGAGTTATGTGACCAACCAATGTTTATTTATACATGACTAGTAGACACATTTATCATGCAAAAAGAAGGGTTGGCTCCTGAAACCCAAAGGATACAGGCCTTGGATGCAATATTTGAAGGGACACCTCTGTGTTGGTGGGAGACACACTACATAGATATATAAGAATGGGCACAGGGGGTAGAATACATAAAATCCAGCTTCTATCCCATGACGAACTTTGAATTGATGAACTGATACAAGCGTACTAGATATCCTTGGGAACATATAGGTTACTATGAAATACATTGAAATATGATTATGAAGGTCATTGTTGAAAAGATGAATTTAACAAATAACCCTTATCCTCATCCATATGCACTTGGATTAAAGGATAATAGGTCATCTGCATAGATCGCGCACACATGCACTATGTTATTTTCCTTTTGTCCTAAGTTTGTGGATAAGGTCACCTATGATGTGACCGATATGGATTGTTGTGGATTTTTTTTTGGTAATACCTATCAATTTGATAGGAAAGATTCATATGATTCATATAGAAATACATATATTCTAAAGAAAGACACTAAAAATCACCTAATTAGAAGCACATCAAAATCAACTAATTTGGTACTCACTTGAAAGAAAGCACATAAAGAAATTAATAAAGAAACAACATTAACATTAATTTTCTTAAGGCCATAATCTCATGAAAGGAAAGGAAAACTTACAATTTCTACACCATATTCAAATATTAATCAACTTTTGCAAACTTATTCAAATGTGTTCCAAGAACCAACAACACTTGGTCTACAAAGAGCAATCAATCATGCCATTGATATTCTTCCGAGGGTCTCTCTTCCTAATGCACCTTTGTAATGAACTTCAAAGACTCAAAGTGATGAAATTAAAAGGAAAATTCAAGATCTATTGATTAAAGGTTTCATTAAGCCTAGCTTCTTTCCTTGTGAATCACCAATATTTCTTGTACTTATGAAAGATGGAACTTGGATTCTCTATATTGATTTTAGGGAATTAAATAAAATTACTATAAAACGTATGTTGGGTAGGTGTTATATTATTTACATGTGTTTGGGGGGGTGCATCATATTTGATGATTGTGTTTGACGATCCTAGATTAAGGGATTACATTTTTGGTAGTTGCATAATATCTAAAATATTGTTTATATATTATATTTCAAATGGTGAAAATAATACAATGAAGAGTTGAGAGGTGTGGCACCAAGGAAGGCTAGTTTTCTCATGTTTAATGATTTCCATTGTAAATGTTTGTGTACTATGTGTATACACCATTTCTTACTTTATGTTTTTCTTAATAAAATGAATGCATTGCTTTAATTCATAGGTTTAAAACTTACATGTGCTATCAAAGCACATTTTTTTCTTCAGGGTGACGCCTTTGCTGTTGAGGGGTTGGCTCGATATCGATATATCAATTTTATCTTGGGTCTGTGATAAACCTAGGTTCAGTGGGATCTTTGTAGTGGTGATTCAGGCATTGGAATATAATGGAAAGTCGTTCTAGAATCAATATCAAAAATTCCAATGGTAAAAAATTTGAGCTATGGAACCTCAAGATGGAGGAACTTCAAACAATGGATCACTGTGGATCCTGGTACACAACCTATTGGTACACAACCTATTGGTTCACAAACTACTAGTACACAAACTACTCGTAGAAGAACTACTAGTACTCAATCTACTAGTATGTCAAAAGAAGATTGGGAGAAGCTAGATATAAGAGAAAGGAGTATGATTCAACTCTTCCTGGTTAATTCGGTGTTATTGAATGTGTCGGGAAAATCTACAGCCAAGTAAATATGGGAAAAGTTAGGGAATTTGTATCATTCCAATTCCATGGTAAACAAGTTCTTTCTTCGAAAGAAGCTATATCATCTTAGGATGAAAGATGGAGATTCTGTGACAAAGCATCTAAAATCCTTCAAAAAACTGGTTAGTCAACTTGGATATGTTAATATTACGCTTGCAGAAGAATACAAGTGTATTAATTTGTTATGTTATTTGCTAGACTCTTGGGATAACATAGTTGTAGCAATTGGTAGTACCATACAATATTCATTAAATTATTAGGATGTAGTTTCATCCCTATTATCGGAAGAGATGAGGTGGAAGAGCATGGATATTCATAGCATTGTTGGTCACTATAATTGCTTATCTAACTAAACAATCAAGTGCTACATAAATTGTCAACCCAGGGAAGTCTATTTATTTCAAAGGTAATCACACACTGTATATGCTCAATCTCAAAAGAAATATAGAGTTGTAGTAAAAATACATTAATCACACCTTGCCTTGAACAAACTGAAGTTCTACTTT
>SNQJ01S0056259.1:26112-44016 GCA_010110895.2 Picea sitchensis
TTGAACAAACTGAAGTTCTACTTTGAATTACAGGAAAGCAACCTACCTATTGCAGAGTTCAAAGTTTAAAGAAATAATTATCCAAAGAATCTTGGATTACATTAAGAAAATAACAACCTAGGAAAGAAATCCTTCAAGATACTGCAAAAGGAAAGAACAACTATTCTGTAATAGAGAACAAGACCCTATTCCCCAAGCAAGAATCTTCAACACCTGTTTCCGATCATCACAATTTCATGAACTCATTACTAACCGAAATGATTGACACACACTGAAGGCTAACTATCTCTTAACAGAGAACATGACCCTATTCCCCAAGAAGGAATCTTCAACACCTGTTCATGATTATCACGCTTTCATAAATTCACCAAACAGGATTTCTAGTTAGAATGATTAACAGTTACCCAAGCATGAATTATATGAAAACAATGTAACAATAAGTAAAGCAGAGTTTCAGCAAAACAGAGTTCAGTAAAGTAGTCTTTCAGCAAAATAAAATTTAATCAAGGCATGAAAAGAAATAACACTAACACACTAAAGAGCTAAGGCATGAAAAGAAATAACACTAACACACTACAGAGCTAATGGGTGAATATTGTGAAGAAGGTGGGCCCTCCCTTCTCACAAGATTCCCCAGAAACAAAAGGAACTAGGAAGGAATTCTCAGAACAATCTTTTATTCATCTGTCAACTGTATCATGTTACAATGTCTGAAGTAAAACACGTCCTTCTCTGTAAATCCTTTCTTCGCCAACCAGAAGATGATCTCTAATGATGATTTCCTCTTATTTGAAGAGGAGAATCCCTTCGATAAAATTTGATCATCAAATTACATGTGTACATTTGAATCTTATTCTTAGTCAGATCTAATCTCTATACTGGAATAGGATATCCTGGTCTCCCAGAACAGAATGCTATTACAATAGTTGAAAAGGTACTGAGTGAGGTGTTGTTGTTGCGGCTGGAGTAAGAGCTTCTTTATTTATCTTCTTGTTACTGTTGTTGTATGTTGTTTCGGCATCGCAAATCGTGAGATGTTTTAGCAACGGGATTTGCGTTCTGACTGTTTTAGCAACGTGGTCTCACGCAACAACGATGGTTAATTATGGATCACGGTGCGACTGTTGTGGTTAGTGTAAAAACTTTGTGTGAATTGTTGTTTCAACATCGTAGACCACGGAGAGTGTAACAGCTTCTTCTTGTGTGAGTTGTTGTTTCAGCATCGTAGACCATGGAGAGTGTAACATCTTCTTCTTGTGTGAGTTGTTGTTTCAGCATCGTAGACCACATACTGTTTCAGCCATAGGGTTTGCGTGCTTTGACTGTTTCAGCAACGGGCCTTTAAACAACAATGATAATCTGCAGTTCGATTTGTTTTAGCACTTATATATTTATGATCAATGGTTAAGTACGAGAGTAATGTAAATTACATGTGTACATCTGAATCCTATTCTTAGTCAGATCTAATCTCTATACTGGAATAGGATATCCTGTTCTCCCGTAACAGAATGTTATTACAATAGTTGAAAAGGTGTTGAGTGAGGTGTTGCTGTTGTGGCTACAGTAACATCTTCTTTATTTATCTTTTACGAGATTTGTGTTCTGATTGTTTTAGCAACGTGGTCTCACACAACAACGATAGTTAATTCTGGCTCATGGTGCGACTGTTGTGGTCAGTGTAACAACTTTGTGTGAATTGTTGTTTCAGCGCCGTAGACCACGGAGAGTGTAACAACTTCTTCTTGTATGAGTTGTTGTTTCAGCATCGTAGACCATGGAGAGTGTAACAACTTCTTCTTGTGTGAGTTGTTGTTTCAGTATCGTAGACCACAAACTGTTTCAGCCACGGGGTTTGCGTGCTTTGACTGTTTTAGCAACGGGCCTTTAAACATCAATGATAATCTGCAGTTTGAGTTGTTTCAGCACTTATATATTTCTGATCAATTATTAAGTATGAGAGTAATGTAAATTACATGTGTACATCTGAATCCTATTCTTAGTCAGATCTAATCTCTATACTAGAATAGGATATCCTGGTCTCCAGTAATAGAATGCTATTACAATAGTTGAAAAGGTGCTGAGTGAGGTGTTGTTGTTGCGGCTGGAGTAACAACTTCTTTATTTATCTTCTTGTTACTATTGTTGTATGTTGTTTCATCATCACAAATCGCGGGCTATTTCAGCAACGGGATTTGCGTTCTGACTCTTTTAGCAACGTGGTCTCACGCAGCAGCGATGGTTAATTCTGGCTCACGGTGCGACTGTTGTGGTCAGTGTAACAACTTTGTGTGAATTGTTGTTTCAGCATCATAGACCATGGAGAGTGTAACAACTTATTCTTGTGTAAGTTGTTGTTTCAACATCATAGACCATGGAGAGTGTAACAGCTTCTTCTTGTGTGAGTTGTTGTTTCGGCATCGTAGACCACAGACTGTTTCAGCCATAGGGTTTGTGTGCTTTGACTGTTTCAGCAACGGGCCTTTAAACAACAATGATAATCTGCAGTTCGAGCTATTTCAACACTTATATATTTCTGATCAACGGTTAAGTACGAGATTAATGTAAAATTATATGCAAAACAGATTAAACATATAGCAAAGAGAAGAGACGTTATATACCTTTGGAGAGATAGGGTAAGGTGATAATGTAAGTTTAAATGTGAGTGGAAAAAGAATGTAATGGTAGCAAAAGTGTGAGAAAAAAGGTACATTATAGGGTCCTAACATCCATGGTCTATGATGTTGAAACAACAACTCACACAAGAATAAGTTGTTACACTCTCCATGGTCTACGATGCTGAAACAACAACTCACACAAGAAGAAGTTGTTACACTCTCTTTGGTCTACGATGCTGAAACAACAATTCACACAAAGTTGTTACACTGACCAAAACAGTAGCACCGTGAGCCAGAATTAACCATTGTTGTTGTGTGAGACCATGTTGCTAAAACAGTTAGAACACAAATCTCGTTGCTGAAACAGCCTGCGATTTGCGATGCTGAAACAACATACAACAACAGTAACAAGAAGATAAATAAAGAAGTTGTTACTCTAGCTGCAACAACAACACCTCACTCAACACATTTTCAACTATTGTAATAGCATTATGTTATGGGAGACCAGGATATCCTATTCCAGTATAGAGATTAGATCTGACTAAGAATAGGATTCAGATGTACACATGTAATTTACATTACTCTCGTACTTAACCGTTGATCAGAAATATATAAGTGTTGAAACAACTCGAACTGCAGATTATCATTGTTGTTTAAAGGCTCGTTGCTGATAGGCAAACTGTTTCAGCCACGGGGTTTGTGTGCTTTGACTATTTCAGCAACGGGCCTTTAAACAACAATGATAATCTGCAGTTCGAGCTGTTTCAACACTTATATATTTCTGATCAACGGTTAAGTACGAGAGTAATGTAAAATTATATGCAAAACAGATTAAACATATAGCAAAGAGAAGAGACGTTATATACCTTTGGAGAGATAGGGTAAGGTGATAATGTAAGTTTAAATGTGAGTGGAAAAAGGATGTAATGGTAGCAAAAGTGTGAGCAAAAAGGTACATTATAGGGTCCTAACATCCCCCCCAACTTAAAAGGTTGCATGTCATCAGGCAACTTCAATCTGAATCAAAATCTGAATACTGACTCTGAGTGTGCAAGTTACTTAAGCAATAGTTGTGGAAAGTGTTGTCTTTTGGATCTCTGAATCCTTGAATGCATTGTAGCCTTTGCCAAGCTACTATTTCGGCCTTCTTGGGCAACTTATAATGGACTTGATATTTCTCTGCTGGCATCCACAGGATAGGAAAATGAAACTAAGTACCTATCCAGCTTTCAACACATTACTGAACACACTTGATGTAGCTAGGTACCCCGGAGATTGTTGTCTCAAAATTAGTGGGGCTAAAGGGATTATGTTCTTGTCTTTTCCCAGTAGATTGTTGCCAAAACATGTTATTTTCTTGTAGGGAAGAAATCTCTGTGGATTTAATGAACTGTTGACAATCCTGAAGCATTGTTGTCTATAGTTGCTGAATGTGTTGAGTCATCCCTGGTTTCTTCAAAAACTGATAATACTCTGTAACAAAGGCGGAAGCATTTTGTGGTTCTAGATGTATCCAGAGAAGGCGGTTGTCCTCATTATTCTTGGCATCTAGGAATTCATTCTACCATATAATCTGATTGTTAAGGAAGGAGGTGAGTGCCCAAATCTGGATATCACCGACAAGAGGGTTAAGGTTAAGTTGTCGGTTCTCAGGGATAGCCTCATTATGAAGATATACCTCACAGAGGAGGTGTTGATCCATAGCAGAGGCTTCTACAAAGGTTCTAACAAAATCTGTTGGATTTAACACTGCATGGGATCTGCCTTCTTTGATTGAGTAAATCTGAAAAAATGTAAGTCGTTCCATGAGGAATAGAGAGTAATTGCAGGATGGTTTCCTTGCAGCCAACAAATTTTGTGCCAAGTCAAACATCGAGATCAATTTGCCTTTTAGCTCTTTATTCTATTTCTTATGGGCACGAGATTCCTGGCGTGTTTGCTCCAAAGATTCCCAGTTTGAATAGATATGGTTTAGCCAGAGTAGTATGTGCTCCTACAGGCTTTTGTCCTCTATAACAATAGACTCTTTTTCCATTTTTCCATTATTGCCCGCTCATCCCATGGTTGAGTTTGTGTTTCAACATTGCAAGTGGTAGGCTAAGGTAGGGTTTGAGTGGCTTGTTCCACAAAGGTGTGGATATTGATTTGACTAGGAGGGGAAGATTCATCAATAGGCAATGTTTGTACATATTTATTAACAAAAGCAGGGGCTTCAAATTTGACAATTGTTGTAAGCCAGGGTTCAATTTTAATTTTGGAAGGTCCTATTGGTTCTTGTGTAACAACGGGGTTTTCTTCTTTGACTGCAAAAGTCGTAGGTGCAGGGGAAGCTCCTGGAATTGGAATTTGAATTACTTTGTAGCCTTCTTGATAATAGATGTCCCCACATTGACTGCACATATACTCTCTATATGGATTCTCTATTGTATTTTCCTCTGTTATGGTGGCTATGTGAGCTAGGGTGTACAATTTAAGTTCCTTCTTGTAGGCTTCCTTTACCATGAATAGCTCTTGCTTGTAGGCTTCCATTTCAGACCTTAGGAACTCATTTTCTTGTAAGACAGAGGCCATTGTTGGTTCTGGAAGAGGGGTGACTGGTTCTTGTGTCACAGTCACAGCCGCACTAGCTGGTTCTTTTGGAGCAGCTACAGGATCGACAACTAATTCTTGTATTTCAGCTTCTTGATGTAGAGAAAGTAATGTTACAGTACCCTGGGCATCTGATTCCTATATCTCAGTAAAAATATCAGCAGTTGGTTCTTTTGTTTCAGCTGTAGCTGGTTCTTGTGTGACAATTATAGCTAGTTCTTGTGTTTCAGCTACTGAATGAGTAGTTGGTTCTTGTGTTTCATCTACTGAATGAGTAGCTGGTTCTTGTGTTTCAGTTACTTGATGAGTAGTTGGTTCTTGTGTTTCATCTACTTGATGAGTAGCTGGTTCTTGTGTTTCAGCTACTTGATGAGTAGTTGGTTCTTGTGTTTCAGTTACTTGATGAGTAGTTGGTTCTTGTGTTTTAGCTACTTGATGAGTAGCTGGTTCTTGTGTTTCAGCTACTTGATTTGAAAAGGATGATGTCGCAACACACTGGGCCTCTGGTTCTTGTGTTTTAGTGCCCGTGTGTGGAATAGGTAAAAATTCCAGAATTTGGGAGGTTGGAGGTGTACGGGGTTTTAGCCGGATGGGTTGGGGGTTTAGGGAAGTGACGATAGTGGTTGTTCTTGTTGAGGTCCTTGTTCATTTTCTTTGTAAAAAGGGAGGAAAAAGAGGAATTTGCTTTCGTTTGCGTGGGGGTTTTTCCTCAGTGATGGGGCAGGGAGAGTTTTCTGGTTCAGAATCATCGCTAAGGATATGAACAATAGGAGTGGATAATTCTGCTAAGATGTGGGGCAGGCTTGGTATGGTAGGAAGGTTAATTGGATTAATTGGGTCTGTAGGCGGACTGTTAGGTATTTCCGGAGGGTCTGGAGGGTTTTGTGGTTGTTGTTCCTGAAGATTTTCAGGATATTCAACTGCTTCTTGGGGATCTATGGGTGGGTTATTTAGGAGAGGGTTTTGTTGGGCAAAACCCTTTTGAATAAGTAGTTGAGAGAGATGGTGATGGGTGAGGGAAAGGGCGGGATTTTTAGCCTTTTTACAGTAATCTGACATATTTTTAAGGAATGTTCACCAATCTAGCATGTCGTAAATGAGACAACAAGACAAAATCGTACTGGTAGACTACCTGGTATCGGCCTTCACAGGTAAGGTAGTGCTTGAAAAACTCTACAACTTTCGGCCAAGGAGGCGGCAATGAGCTAAGTCGGACACCCTGGCCTTTAGGCTCAATTTGTTCCCCTGGTGTTAGTGATATTTCTTGTATCGGGGGGTAAAATGTGAAGGAATGGGTTAAAAACCCACTTACCCTAAGTCCAGGATGAAAAATGTGCCCGCGGTAAGCAACAAGCAGATCTAGATGGCAGGCATCTGCACACCCAAACCAACGACGTACATAGGATTCTGTACCCCCCTCGCCTTTCTACCTTTAAGTGGAGGGGGGGGACCGGAATCCGAGGTGCATCTATCCAACGACCACGATCATAGCACCTGAATGAACGGCGCGAGAGGAGATTTCGGACCCCCCCTGCCTTTCTACCTTTAAGCGGAGGGGGGGGGGTCCAGAATCCGGGGTACATCTTTCTTACGGTTTCGATTGAAGAGCCTGGATCAACAGCTCATAGGTCGTCCAGACTCCCGCTGCCTTTCTTCATTTAATCATTGTGGGACCCTTCCATGTCATGTCGCCTCTTGCGCCATTTCCCTCCTTGCCACCTATTCCCCACCTGGCCATGTGGCAGGGTCCTCTCCCTTTAGCCTCTCCTCGTTCCATCCAGGTGGTCCTGTCCCCTATCTCATCATCCACTTGCCTTCTGAGTCTCCTCGTCCCCTGCCATGTGTCTCCTGCACTCCCTGTTGTTTCCACCTGTGTCCTATCTATCTCCAGTGACATTCCTCATCTGTTGTCACGACTCCCGCCACCATTCTCACCATAAGGGTCCCTCACAGCAGTCTAATGAAGTAGCATCCAAAGAAAGGCCATTCAAGCTGATCTAGGTGGCACCATTAAGAAACCGCCACATCACAGAAGTGTCAAGTTGGTCGGGCCATCCTCAATCCCAATGAAGTAGTTATTGAAGCAGTTGGTCGTGGTTAGACATCGTCTCCACCACAATGGGAAAGTTCGGTGATGAATTAAAGGCACGTCAATTCGCCCACTGAATTGCCAGGAGTTAGATTGCGTCTGCCATAGTCGCACGATCATTCAGAGATTGCAGCTGCAGATTGTCAGAGGCCATGCAAACGCAAAGTTCTAATGCAACGTCTCAGTTTTTTTGTTGTTGTTGTTTTGAGTATATGCAGGCATTTTCACCATTTTTGTATCTATCGATGGTTGAGCAGAGCTCCCGGTTGTAAAGCTTTAATGAAGCACTGATACTCTGGTTATTTATAGACTTCTGAGACTTCTTGCCTTATGAATTCCAGTTTCTTTTACATCTTTGTTATACTGTGTTAGAACAACTCGGAATTGGAGGGTCCAGTCGAGTTATAGCTGTTATAGGATGATGTTGTAATGGATCACTGTAGCAGTTATGATGTTTCTAATCAGTTCTTGTGATTTCCTTGACGCTGAGTGACTTGGAATTGGAGGATCCAATCAAGTCTCCTTTCAGTTTCTTGAGACCCTGAACCAAGAGGATCTTGCATTCAGAGTCTTTCTTCTGCAAACTGCTGTAAGACTGTTGCCCAAAGATATTTGTTCACCCTTCCTACCAAGTCTTCCACCTCCTCACCTTTTAATCAACTCGCTGGCTGAAGTTGGGATTCCAGACCTCCTTCATTCTTTACGTACTAGAGACAGTCCCTGAGTTAGAGAAATGTCTCCTCGAGTCTTTATCTCCATTTGATCATCCCTATATAAACAAATCGTGACATAAATTTGATGGGTGTCGGGCTCTGCTCCTGCAAGCAATCCAGGAGTGACTTCCAACGCTAACATTTCTGGCGCTGTTGTCGGGGATGAAGTTGAATATTTTCCCCGGGATTGAACGACAATGACTAATTGATTCTAAAGGTGCATTAGAAATCAGAATTATCAAGATTGTTGTTGTGCACCTGATGACTCCGTTGTGACGACTCCACTGTGGAGAACCTAGTCTATTAATTGTGGCGTTCAGAGGCAAACACACGCGGTCTCATCCACAGCTACCCCTAGATACACCTGAAAATGATCCAGAGGTGGTTCTCAGAAAAGGAAAGGCCTCTGAGGAAGAAGCTTCCACCTTTGAAACAGGTAATCCACCATCTCCTTTTGTAAGAACTTTGTTTTCTCCTCCTCAGTTTCTTGATAGACCTCCTTCACAAGTTTCCCGGTTCCTGAATTTTGGGAGTGTTCCTGCTGAGTTTTCCCTCCTGGTCTGGGATTGGAGGTAGAAATCCTTGTCACTCCCCTCTCCTCTGAAGCTGTACCTTGGCGTAGACCCACGACCATAGAATATTTCCCCACTCCTGCACAAGGGGGAGCACCTGCTGACTTGAGCTCGTTAGCATTCTCCTTGAATCCCCTCTTGTTTCCCACCCCACTCTAAGGTTCATTCCTGGTGGCCCCTTCGCAAACTCCTTCTCCTCCGGGTTCTCCTCCACCTAATATTCCTATGGCCAGAGAAAATCCCCCTATGACCGAAATAGAGGTCATCATAGCCACTAGATATGCTCCCCTCGTGCTGCCACGGCCTCTCAATAACCTCCTAGCAGAAGGGTACCTTAAACAGCTGCCCAAGTTTACAGGCGAAGGGGATATAAATGCTGAAGAGCACCTAGCATCCTTTTACACTTTCATGGATGTTAATGTTATCATGCACACAGACGTATGGATGAGAATTTTTGTCCATAGTCTCCAAGGAGAGGCTAGAAACTAGTTTAGGGCCCTGCCTCCTGGATCTATTGATGGGATTAGAGATTTAGATAATTCCTTTTTGAGACAGTGGGGAGATACAAAAGACTTCATGTATTACATGACAAAGTTTGGGTCGTTGAAGAGAAAGGAAGGAGAATCTGTTTCCGACTTCTCCAAGAGATTTAATAAAATGTACAAAAAAATTCCTGCTGAGATAAAACCCTCTGAAGCATCTGCAAAGATCACTTACTCCAACGCCTTTGATCTTGATTTCTTCCTACTGCTAAGGGAGAGGAGAGCTGCTACGCTGACACACATGCAAGATGCAGCCATGGAGGTAGAATCCAACATATTGGCTTTCAACTGACTCAGGAATGTCGATGATAGAAATACATCAAAGAGCAGGCCTAAAGCTCCCTCATCTAGTTCCTCTCCCCTGCCCCATCAGACAGATGAGATAGATAGAACATTAAAATCGCTTGCTGCCAAGATAGAAAGGTTAGAATTAGAGGGGAAGCCCATGTATAGAAGTCCCCAGAGCACTGATAATAGAGGTTTCAGATGACCTGCTAACAATATGCCTCAGGTTTTCCCGAGGGAACAAAGGGGAAAAGACAGAGAAGATCAAAGGGTTCAAGCCCCCCTCCAAAATAACCTAGTTGATCATGAGGAAAGAGAGGATATAGACGAGTTTGGCCCTGAAATTGACTATATTGAAGAGACTCCTCCTTTTCCCCACTTGACTCATTCTACATATGAAAGATCTTTGATGAACATTCAGATCCATGAGTTAGGAAAGGAAGAAAGGTCTGGTCATACCTCTAACAGATACAATCTCAGGTCAAGGAGGAAAGAAGGAGACTTTGATAACCCAGATCAGCCCCTCATAGCAGATAGGCCTACTAAAACTGCAACAGCCATAGCTAAAGAAAAGAAGACTCAGAGTGCTTCGCCAGTAGCCAAAGAGCCTGCCACTGAGGTGAGAGAAGCCCCTAAACCTACCTCCTCCTTCAATTTTGAGCATGAGATTCAGAAGATTAGGATTCCTGTACCCCTCTCTGAGCTAGTTAAAAATGAATACTTCAAAAGGTCCCTCTCCATGTTGCTACAATATGAATCCCCCCAGCCTCCCCCTGACTCAATAAACCTTCAAGATGAAAAGCCTACAGTCATCTTAGTGCCCATGGTAGAATATAGAGATGATTCATCCCCTCCCTTCTACACATCCCTGAATATACATGATAAAGTGTTTCATAACTGCCTCATGGACTCAGGGGCTTCCCATAACCTTATGTCCAAAATAGTAATGGAAGAGCTGGGATTAGAAGTGACCAAGGCCTACCATGATTTATACTCTTTTGATTCAAGGAGGGTGCAATGTCTGGGAGTCATCAAGGACCTGGTGGCTTCTCTGTTTCAACTGCCCATGAAGAGTGTGGTCATGGACATTGTGGTAGCTGATGTTCCTCCCAAGTTCGGCATGTTGTTGTCAAGGTATTGGATTAAAAGACTTGGAGGAACATTACAGATGGACCTCACATATGCTACCATCCCAGTGTTCGTAGGGGAGCATAGAAGACTATACAGGGAATCCCAACTAGCCTACATAATTAGTGATGAAGCCAACCCTACCAATCATCCCATCTTTGCCTTAGACACTGATCTAGGCTCCAGTTTACTGCAGCTCACCCATGCCCCCGAGCCTCCTATGAAACTCAGAAAGCAACCCATTGTTTCCCCTGAAGTTCCTCCCTCCATCACCCCAATCTGGAAAATGTTTTTTGATGGATCCTGTTCCCAAGAAGGCGCTGGAGCTGGAGTGGTTTTTATGTCACCTGCCCAGGAGACCACATCTCTGTCATACAAATTAGGATTTGAAGCTACCAAAAATGTGGCAGAGTATGAAGCTTTTATCCTAGGATTGAGAGCCGCAAGGGAAATGGGCATTCAGGAGGTAGAAGTGTTCGGAGATGCCGAGTTGGTAGTCCAGCAAATCAGAAACGTTTATCAAGCCAAGCATCCTCAACTCCAGAGTTACATAAATGAGGTATGGGACCTAATTGACAGTTTCTTCTCATCATTTAACATTTCTTTCATCCCAAGAGAAGAAAAAACAGTGGCAGATTCCTTGGCTACATCAGCAAGCATTTTCAAGGTACCCTTGCCGCCCAAACTGAGGTATTATGTAGAAGTAAAATATAGGCCCTCGATACCTGACAATGTCAAGCATTGGAAGGTGTTTGAGGATGATCTTGAGATCAAGAAATTCTTGGAGACTATTGAAGAGTTTTCAGAGATGCATATCGATCAAGATTTCATCTCTGAGGAAGGGTTTAATGGGGGTGAGTTGCTGAGTAAAATAGAAAAGCATGACATTATTCAGCTGCCTGGCAATCACATTCCAAGGGGACTAATCCCATTATAAAGATTGTTCGATGGGAATGATGTGGCAATAAAGGGAAGAATTTCGGGTGATGATGCTGACACAGCCGAGTGCAACATTGGCACACCAAAAGAGCCTAAGTTTTTCAAGCTGTCAAGGAGTTTGACCAAGGAGCAGAGGATTGAATATACCGAGTTGCTGAGAGAGTTTGTTGATGTGTTTTCATGGACCTACGAAGACCTTAAGACGTATGACACATATTTCATTGAGCACAAGATCCCACTGAAAGAAGAGGCTAATCCATTCAAGCAGAAGCTAAGGCAGATAAATACCATGTTACTACCTGTCATGGAGAAAGAAGTAAAGAAGTTGCTAGATGCCCAAATCATTGTCCCCTTGAGATATTCTGACTAGGTGGCCAATTTGGTCCCAGTAAGGAAGAAAAATGATGAAATCAGACTCTGTGTTGATTTCAGGAACCTGAACAGGAGCTCAAGGAAAGAAAATTATCCCCTGCCCAACATGGAACACATACTGCAGAGGGTAACCGGTGCATCTAGGATATCCATGATTGATGGTTTCTCTGGTTACAATCAGATATCAGTCATGCCTGAGGACAGAGAAAAGACAACCTTCACCACTCCTTGGGGCACATTCATGTATGAAAAAATCCCGTTCGGATTGATGAATGCAGGAGCAACATTTCAGCGAGCCATGGACATAGCATTCGTCGGAGAGAAGGACCAGTTTGTAGTAATTTATCTAGATTGCATCAATGTATTCTCTGGAACAGACGAGGAGCACCGCTGCCACTTGAAGAAGGTTTTCCTGAAGTGTCGGAGGTATGGCCTATCATTGAACCCCAAGAAATCGTTGTTTGCTATGAATGAGGGGAAGCTATTAGGCCATATAGTATCAGAAAATGGGGTGAGAATTGATCCTAGCAAGGTGGAAGCAATTCAGACCCTGTCACTTCCCAGATCTAAAAAAGAGGTTCATGCATTTTGGGGGAAGATTAATTTTCTGAGGAGATTCGTCTCAAATTTTGTCGATCTGGTGAAACACATCACAACCATGCTTAGGAATGGAAATGAAGTAAAATGGACCACTGAACCCAGGGAATATTTTGTCCAAATAAAGAAGGCGTTGACTGAGGCAACTGTGCTAATCAGGCCCGATTATTCCAAAGATTTCCTGATATTTTCTTTTGCTTCCTGTGATACAGTAGCGACAGTTTTGTTGCAGAAAAATGATCAAGGGAAAGAGAAACCTATTGCTTTCTACAGCAGGGCATTAAGAGACACAGAACTCCAGTACGAGATCATGGAAAAGCAGGGCTATGCATTGGTGAAAGCTCTCAAAGATTTCAGAGTCTATGTCTTGCACTCAAAGATCATTGCATATGTTCCTTCGGCCTCTGTGAAGGACATTCTTATACAACTCGACATGGATGGGAAAAGAGGTAAGTGGATTGCCAAGATTCTAGAATTTGATCTAGAAATTAAGCCCACCAAGTTGATAAAGGGATAGGGTTTAGCCAAATTGCTAGTTGAATACAATTGCAAAGCCTTGGTGATTAACTTCATCAATAAGCAAGTTGAGTCATCCAACAAGCATTTTCAGGGTGCCTTACCACTAGCATATTTCGACTGGTACAAGGATATCTTGTATTTTCTGTAAGAATTAAAGCCTCCTGATGGATTGGGAAAAATCAAGGAGAGATCTCTAAAGATCAAGGCGGTCAAATATTGCGTCATTGACCAAACCCTGTATTGGAAAGACCCCCTAGGTTTATTATTAAGATGCCTGGATTCGCAAGAGGCCCAGAAGGTTATGTTTGATTTCCATAGTGGTCTCTGCGGAGGTCATCATTTCTGTAAGACCACAGCTCACAAGATCCTCTGTGCTGGGTACTACTAGCCCACTTTATTCCCTGACGTCTGCAGAGAAATTAGAGCTTGCATCAAATTCCAGAAGTTCTCAGGAAAGCAATAGCTCAAATCTCTGCCATTAAATCTTGTAGTAGTTTCAGCACCCTTTTACCAGTGGGGATTGGACTTCATTGGAGAAATTCATCCTCCCTCAAGTGGCCAGCACAGATGGATCCTCACTGTGACAGATTACTTCACCAAGTGGATAGAGGTTGTTCCCACCAGAAGCACTTCCCACAAAGTAATTATCAGCCTCCTGGAGAATATCATAGCTAGATTTGGTTTCCCTAGCAGAATCGTCACTGATAATTCCACCCCCTTTAGGTATGAGCCTCTGGTCAAGTTCTGTGAACAGTTTGAGATTTCACTGATTCACTCTACCCCCTATTATCCTTAGGGAAATGGACTAGCGGAATCTTCCAATAAAGGTTTGATCAAGCTCATTAAAATATTATTGGAAGACAATAAAAGGGCCTAGGATGCAAAACTCAAATTTTCTCTATGGGTTGACCGAGTGACAACAAAGAAGTCCCTAGGCATTTCACCCTTCCAACTTGTTTATGGAACAGAGGTCGTTTTCCCTACTCAGCTTGCCTTACCTGTGGCAAAATTCCTCCAGGACCTTGAAGAGGAGCCTGACCATATGGTCAGAAGGATTCACCAGATGGTGGAAGTGAAGAAAACCAGGGAACAGGTCATGAACAGGGCCCACAATCATCAGTAGAAGACCAAGCAGGCTTTTGACAGGAAGGGCAGAAAGAAAGAATTTGAGCAGGGTGATCTGGTGCTCAAATGGGATGCACCCAGGAAGGACAGGGGAAGCACAGTAAGTTTGACACCCTCTGGTTTGGACCTTTCAATATCCTTCAAGTATTTTTGAACAACACTTACAGGTTGCAGGATCTGGAAGGCGACGAAGTTTTTGGTGGCCCAGTAAATGGGCACTTCTTGAAAAAATGTTTTTTGTGAGCCGCAGTCGGTTCTTTTGTTTTTGTAAATATTGTTTCTGTTTTCGGTTTAATAAATGACTCCATAGCCCAACAACAAGGCACTGAATCTGCAAAAAGAGTCCTTAGAGCATCACAGGGACGACTCTATCCCCCATGGAGCCAAATGTTAGCGATATTTCTTGTATCGAGGGGTAAAATGCAAAGGAATGGGTTAAAAACCCACTTACCCTAAGTCTAGGATGAAAAACACGCCCGATGTAAGTAGCAAGCGGATCTAGATGGCAGGCATCCATGCGCCCAGATCAACGGTGTACATAGGATTCCAGACCCCCCTCATCTTTCTACCTTTAAGCGGAGGGGGGGGGATTCAGAATCTGGGGCGCATCTATCCAACGACCATGATCATAGCGCCTGGATCAACGGCGCGAGAGGCGATTCCGGACCCCCCTACCATTCTACCTTTAAGCGGAGGGGGGGGGGGTCTGGAATCCAAGGTGCATCTTTCCGATGGTTTCGATTGAAGAGCCCGGATCAACAGCTCACAGGCGGTCCAAACTCCCGCTGCCTTTCTTCGTTTAATCACTGTGGGCCCCTTCCACGTCGTGTCGCCTCTTGCGCCATTTTCCTCCGTGCCACCTATTCCCCACCTGTCCATGTGGTAGGGTCCTTTCCCTTTAGCCTCTCCTCGTTCCGTCCAGGTGGTCCTTTCCCCTATCTCATCATCCACGCACCTTCCAAGTCTCCTTGTCCCCTACCATGTGTATCCTCCACTGCAACACCTCCCACCATGCACTTTTACTCCTGCACTCCCTGTTGTTTCCACCTATGTCCTGTCCATCTCTAGTGACATTCCTCATCCGCTGTCATGACTCCCACCACCATTCTCGCCATAAGGGTCCCTCACAGCAGTCCAGCGAAGAAGCATCCAAAGAAAGGCCATTCAAGCTGATCCAGGTGGCACCATTAAGCAACCGCCACGTCGCAGAAGTGTCGAGTTGGTCGGGCCATCCTAAATCCCAATGAAGTAGTTATTGAAGCAATTGGTGGTGGTTAGACATCGTCTCCGCCATAATGGGAAATTCTAGCGACGAATTAAAGGCACGTCGATTCGCTCGCTAAACTGCCAGGAGTTAGATTGCTTCTGCCATAGTCGCACGATCATTCAGATATTGTAGCTGTAGATTGTCAGAGGCCATGCAGACGCAAAGTTTTAATGAAACGTCTCGGTTTTGTTGTTGTTGTTGTTTTAAGTATATGTAGGCGTTTTCACCATTTTTTTATCTATCGATGGTTGAGCAGAACTCCCGGTTGTAAATCTTTAATGAAGCACTGATACTCTGGTTATGTATAGACTTCTGAGACCTCTTGCCTTATGAATGCCAGTTTCTTTTACATCTTTGTTATACTGTGTTAGAACAACTCTGAATTGGAGGGTCCAGTCAAGTTATAGTTGTTATAGGATGATGTTGTAATGGATCACTGTAGCAATTATGATGTTTCTAATCAGTTCTTGTGATTTCCTTGACGCTGAGTGACTTGGACTTGGAGGATCCAGTCAAGTCTCCTTTCAAATTCTTGAGACCCTGAACCAAGAGGATCTTGCATTCATATTCTTTCTTCTGCAAACTATTGTATTCCTATTGCCCAAAGCTATTTGTTCACCCTTCCTACCAAGTCTTCCACCTACTCACCTTTTAATCAACCCATTGGCTGAAGTTGGGATTCCAGACCTCCTTCGTTCTTTACGTACCAGAGACAGTCCCTGAGTTAGAGAAATGTCTCCTCGAGTCTTTATATCCATTTGATCATCCCTTTATAAACAAATCATGACATAAAACTGATGGGTGTCGGGCTCTGCTCCTGCAAGCAATCCAGGAGTGACTTCCGACGCTAACACCTGGCAAGAGGAAATCCTGTTGGTAATTAAGGATGATATGTTTACGGCTGAACCATCGAATTCCATTGGCAGGGAGACCCAAAACCTATTCTATATCATCCTCTGTAACTGGAATCTGAACCCCTTGAACAATGGAATGATCTTCCTGGAGATTTCGAGCAAATTGAAGAACCTATTGTTGATAAAATCCCTAGAGCCTCTGAAAATAATCGAGCCATCCTGCCTGCAGAAAAATTTGATAGACTTCTGGATACAGTTCTAACAGGGTTGTCATGGCAGTTTCATACTGTATAACAGGGCCTCCCATAGCTAACAGATCGGTAAAATTCACCGTCAGAGAGTCAAGTAACCGCTTCTGTGCAGAGTAATTTTTTCGGGTGAAGGCATGCAAATGGTGGTAAAACAACGAAAGGATGGTAAAAAGAGAATGACGGTGGTGGGTTCATGTGAAATGATGGTATAATATTTCGATATCCCCCCCCCCCCTCAAGTACGGATGAAATAATGATTTTACATGAGTGGTAATTATGAGTTGGGATCTTCTCATTAACTATAGTTCAACTATATTTACATATAAAGTTTACATACCTCATCTTTACCTTTTGATTTGTACTTCAAACAAAATATAGTTCCTATCCATAATGGTTCTGCAGTAGCCATGATGGTGACTTTTGATTTGTTAGAGAAATTGTATCAAGGATTTGTTTAGTGGAAGGAAAAAATGTAGTATGAGAGCGAAAAATCTTATTGACAGAGAATGCTGAAAAGTTGGTGTTTCAGCAACAAGGAAATAATAGAGAAATGTTTACTGAAGGGTGATGTTGTCAAATACTATTGAGGAAGTGGTGCTTCAGTAGTGGCGACATGTTTCTGAGTAGTGGTGTTTCAGAGATAGAGAGAAGGGAGAAAAATTGTTGAACAGTGGTGTTTCGGCAATGGGGAAAATGTGAAAAATTGCGGAACAGTGGTGTTTCAGCAATGGGGAAAATGTGGAAAAATTGTTGAACAGTGGTGTTTCGGAAATGGGGAAAATGTGGAAAAATTGTTGAACAGTGGTGTTTCAGCAAATGGGGAAAAATGTGAAAAATTGTTGAATAGTGGTGTTTTAGCAATGGGAAAAGAAAGGCGAGAAATTGTGGAACAGTGGTGTTTCGGCAATGGGGGAAAAGGCAAAAAGTTGTTGAATAGAGGTGTTTTAGCAATGGGGAATCTTGGCTCTTCTTGAAGTAAGATCGTCCTTTCTTAGTAGGCCTTTGCTTTGATCGAGAATCTGCAAAAATCAATTGTAACATGCTATTTCTTGACAGGGATTATTAGTAAACAAAATCTAATCTAATACTAAAGAAATTAAATTAAAAAGAATTAATTGCAATGAGGGGTAGGAGGCCCCTCTAAAAAGAGGTAATGAGAGTCTTCCACACATGTGGCCTTAAAATATTCTTTGTAAATGGGGCGCTGGTACAGATGGAGCCGATGACCATTCACAAGTAACGGTGTTTTAGAGTCATCGATTGTGAGGAGCCTTACTATTCCATTAGGGAAAACAGTGTCCACTTCATAAGGTCCAAGCCATCTTGTACGTAGTTTCCCTTGAAATTATTTAAACCGAGAATCATATAGTAAGGCCCAATTACCTTTTTGGAATTGCTTATGCTTGATATTTTTGTCATGCCATTTTGATCTTTGTTGTTGAATCAT
>SNQJ01S0056260.1:29688-40380 GCA_010110895.2 Picea sitchensis
GAATTGATTTTCCAGAAATTTTACATCTCTGCTGAGAATTAGTTTCTTGGTGATTGGATTATAAAGCCTGTAAGCTTTAGATGTTTCACTATATCCAGTGAAAATACATTTCTCACTTCTTTCATCAAGTTTCTTCCTTAATTTAGAAGGTATGTGAGCATATGCTATGCATCTGAATGTCCTTAGATGCTCTACATTGAGCTTTGTCCCACTCCATGCTTCTTCGGGAACTTTCATCTTTAGACTTGTGGTTGGTGATCTATTCAAGAGATAAACTGAGCATGCTACTGCTTTAGCCCAAAACATATTTGACAAACTTTTCTCTTTAAGAAGTGTTCTTGCCATATTCATTATTGTCTAATTTTTCCTTTCAACCACTCCATTCTGCTGTGGAGTATATGTGGCTGTTGTTTGCATGATAATGCCTTGTGATTTGCAGAAATTTGCAAATTCTCTGGAGTTGTATTCTCCTCCTCCATCTGACCTGAGTGATTTGATATATTTTCCACTCTATTTTTCAGCTTCTGTCTTGAATTCTTTGAATTTTGTAAATGTTTCAGACTTGTGTCTGAGAAAATAGATCCACATTTTTCTGCTGAAATCATCAATAAATGTTAGAAAGTAAAAGGTACCACCTATTGATTCTGTTTTCATTGGTCCACATAGGTCAGTGTGAACAAGTTCAAGATGTTTTTTGGCTTGATTTGATGACTGTGGAAAACTAGTTCTCTTATGTTTTCCAAGTATGCAAGACTCACATGGGAGAATTTGTTCTTTAAAGATAGGTAGACCTTTGACCATGGAGTTTTTCTGAAGAAGACTTAGACTCTAAAATGGTAGATGTCCAAATCTTGTATGCCAAACCATTGTTTCATTCAGGGTAGATGCACTTTGTGCATATGGTTGACTCAGATTTGCAGTTCTGAGGGTAACGGGAAACATCCTATTTGGAGTCATAAGGATTTCAGAAATTAATTTTCTGCTTGGTTTTTTATCATAATTTTTTCAAGATGCTCCCTCAAAAAGTACCTTATAGCCATGTTCAATGAGCTGTCCTACACTTAGCAAGTTATGTTTTAGATATGGAACATGATAGACATTGTTTATGTCTTTCTTTACATTCTATTTAGTAAGAATAGGAAAAGTTCCTTTTCCTTGAACTTTGACTAAGTAATCATTTCCAAGTGTAATATTAGATGAGATTGAAGAATCAATGCATGAAAGTATATCTTTGTTACCTGTCATGTGATTGTTGCATCCACTGTCCTGCAACCAGAGATCTTTAGGTTGTTGTTCAGTCTTGTGGCATGAGAGAAACATACCTCCTGAGTTTTCTCTCGTGTGATTTGACACATGTGCTCTGCCTGAGAGATGATCTGCATGCTTCTTCCTTCATTCAGATTCATAATGCCCATACTTTTTGCAGTAATAGAATTGTATGCTTGTTTTGTCATTTGATCTTCTCCCTCTGCTTCTTTGAGGATGGAAATTCTGATGTTGATTTTGTTGTTGATGTCTTTGATCTTGGAAATTTTGATTCGGACATTGTTGTCTGTTACCTCCACTGGAGTGAGGGTTATTTTGATTGCTCCCTCTTCCTTGGTGATCTCTGCTTCTTCCTCTGCCTCTCCCTCTGCTGAAGGAGAATTGAGTTTTGAAGGCATTGGAGATTAACTCATCTGTGAGATGCAGTCTGGTCTCATGTGTCACCAGAGAACCAATCAGTTCATCTGTTGAAAATCTTGACAGATCCTTGGATTCAAGGATTGTTGTTACAACCATTTCAAATTTCTTTGGTAAGCTTCTGATGATTTTCTCAACAATTCGTTGATCAGTGATGGCTTCGCCAGTCAATCTGATCTGGTTCACGATTCCCATGACTCTGGTCATGAACTGATCCACATTTTCGGACTGTGTCATCCTTAGAGTCTAGAATTGCATCCTCAAGGTCCGCAGTTTAACTGTTTTGACCCTGTCATTTCCTTGATAGGAAGATTTAAGGATGTCCCAGGCCTGTTTGGAAGTACCAGCGCCTGTGAATTTTGAGAAAATCGAATCATCCACAGAATTTTGAATACATAATTTCGATTTATTTTCTTTGTTCCTCAGTGTTGCCTGAGCAATTCTCTATGCATTTGTCATGGCAGAAAGGGTGGATGGATCTGGTTCCACATATCCAAGATCCACTCGCTCCCAACACTCTTGTGCTTGCAAGAAGGATCTCATCCGAAGAGACCAAAACTCGTAATTATTTCCCAGAAGAATTGGACTTGGTCCTAAATTGCTAGATGACGCCATAAAAAAAATTGCAGAAACAATAGAGGAAAATTTTGTATTTACCTCCGATCGCCGAAACGTCGATTTACCGATAGCCAAAAAGAGCTTATCGGCCTTGAGTTTGGCCTTAGTCACTGTGCAATGTGACCACGCACCTTAATGTTAAAGCGCTACGGCTTTTTTCAGGTTTTTTGCCTTTCAAATTGCCGAGACGTGAAATTTTCCTTTGGACTATTCAACGGTCCAGATCTTATCGGGATATCACGAATTGGGACTTCGTGAACCTTAATGATGAGCTCTTCTCACTCCTCGATTCCCCATTCTCCGATTTACCGATGGCACTTTCCTTTCAGGAAATTTCTCGATTCCTTTGATCTCCGCCACATGTCCTCCTATATTGGACGGTCTTGATTTCTCCTCGTGATTTCACGATTTGTTCTATTCCAGACTTGTTGTCTCCAGGATCCACGATTTTCCGAATCCCGTAATGTCGATGGACTCTTTTCTTTCGGGACTTTTCCCGAGTCCTCGGATTTACGCCACGCGTCCCCACGAGATGGACGGTCCTGATTCAGCCTCGGGATATCGCGACTTGCGATGCTCCATTGACACAACTTCTTTGTCAACTTGAAACCCCAGATGCCGAAACACCGACGGTTTCCTCGATGTCCACCACGTGTCTGAACAAATGGACGGCTGATATCTTATCGCTATTTCGCGAATCGCGATTTCGCAAGTTTAGAACTCTTGTTGCGACGGTCTTTAAAAATTGCGAACTCTAAAATGCCAATTTGACGGCACTTGGATCTGCTGCCACCTGTTCTCTGAGATGGACGACTCACAAGTCCTCTCGGGATTTCACGACTTCACAAGTCAAAAATTCTCCTGTGCTCTCCAGAGGATTAAACCTCGTGCACTTTCTCATTGATCTAACGGCTGGTGGTCATCTGCGCAAGATCTAATGGCTGAAACTCTTTCACCTTTTCCGCGCTCTCTTCATCCCTTCTGAACTAGTTTCCCGCTCTAGATCCGTTCGCAGGATGAATCTTACGGCCTTAGTGGCTATTATTTGCACCTGAGACGCGTTCTTTATTCCTGTGGAAGAAAGATTCGTGAATCTTTCAAAGATTTGAAAGAATTTCACGAGTTCTTCGTTCTCTGCTATAATATTTGATAGATTTGAGTGATTTCCATAAAACTTTAAACGATTCTTCCTTCTGCAGGAATCTTTAATGAATTTGAATGAAATTCTTCGAGTTCTTTAAATGTTCCTGCATCCTGCAGCTCTTCTTTGTCAATCTTTGACGATTCTTAAAAAATGTGCAAGAATCTTTACTGTTTCTTCTTGTGCAGACTCTTCTTCCTCGATCTTTTGAGCGTTTTATGCTCTACTTCCTCTGCAAGCTTCCTACGTTGATCTTTTGAACGTAAGACGGACTGCTTCCTCGTGGAAGTTTCCTACGAGGATCTTTCGAGAGTATGATAGACGACTCTCCAAACCTTGTGAAAGAGACTGTGTCGCGTGCTCTCAATATCCGTGAAGCTCTGCGCTGTGAGGATCGTGTTGCTCTCCGAACTGTGTGAAGAGGCTTATTGCTGAAGCTCTCATAGCATGATAAATTGTGAAGCAAAGAGAAATGCAGAGAGAAAAGAATAGAACAATATATTGAAATGTATGAAGAAGTACTAAAGAAGTTAAGTGAAGTACAATGAAATGGGAGATGGCTGAGCTAAATAGGCTCAAGCAAGACAAAAATAGAAAGTACAGTTGTCCAGTACAGTTGGCAGTGTACAATCAGACTGTTGAGGTTACATTTTATTTAATAGACCACTCATCAAATCGAAACTGGGCTAGATAGCTTCCTTCTCTCGAAAATTGTGTTCCAAACACTAATGATGTTAGAAGTAGATATTATTCTTGCTACTAGTTTGGATACTTGGCCCTTTCATAGAAGAATTCTCTAGTGCCAAGGCCTCGACCCTTTTTCTTTGAGCACTTTTCCCTGTCACATCCAAAGTTCACAGTAAACTTGGAAAAATGGTGGAAAAATACAATCTTCAACATTGTATCTTTGATGTTTCAATTTCAGCAAAATCAAAAAGTGGAGCAAGGAGGTCTTTGGTACTATCTTCTTTAAAAAGGAAATGCTCTACGATTTAGCATGGAGGCTCTACGATTTAGCATGATCTTCCATGGAAGAGAAACAGAACAGGAATCCCTATAGAAACATCTCAAACAAGAAATAGAACTCTGAAATAAATAAGAAAACATCTCATGAAATTTCAGTCAGATCCGACAAGAACCCCCATGGACATGAAATGAAATTTTACATTGAAATTATAAAACAATAACTATTAGATCAGAGAATCAGAAAAATCAACACTATACCGTATTTCAATCACAAAACAAACAAACATATTAAAATTGTAACTACTCCTTTCTTTAATTTAAACATAAATTAAAACAACAATATTTAAAATGCAAAAATTGTACTGTATAAAAAACTGATGTATACTCACAGCATGCTTCTATGAAGGTAATAACAACGTTACAGTAGTTATCACTATTAACAACATTTTTTTGCTTAATAGAAAGACCAATTTGAAAGACCTGAGAAATTTTGTATAATAAAAATTTCCATGTACTAATATAATACTCTCCTTAATTGCAACAACTACAACGGTCAAAGTGCAAAATACTATAGTGTGTAACGGAATGTGTAGACTAACTGCCCAACAAAATAGTTGCAGCGAGCCAAAACCTAATGACATGCGGTCAAATTCAGGTTCAAACGAAGCGAATGGTAGAAACCCACCAATTGGAGAGCGTTTTAACAATTAATTTACATTCAAAATGTAGAAGAGCGCGCGCACCTCTTCAACGGTTTTCTCTGTCACCATATCAGCAATAGTCTGACAGGTAAAGTCCAAAAGATTTTTGATAACCAGGTAGTCGGCAGCATCTGCAAGTTCAAAGAGTGTGGCGCGATCATCTATAAGAGCTTTGACGAACTCCTCATCCCACGTTTTGACAACATCGGGTGATGCAATGGGGGCATCAACAACNAGAAGGATAAAAAAGTAAAAAGGAAAAAAGGGAATGAATAATATTAGAGTGGGGGACCAATACCTAACTACACTAACCACCCAAGCCTATACGGACCAATATTTAGAATCTTACAATGGAGTATCCCAAGCCATTAAATAGGCTTCATCATATAAAATATTACCAGAAAATACAATGCATTACCCAATACTATGGACTCATAAATTTTGAACTATAACCCATCATTGGTTGTATCAAGATTAGCCTAACTACTTTATGAGGGAGTCAAGATTATCCCAACATTCTCCCCTTAAAACTTGACTTATTATAAACACTAACCCCCCTCACATTTTATTAACAAAGTATCCAAGAATACAACATGTTCATTATAACCTAACTCTACATCTAAACTTTACATGAGTGAACCAATGCCTAAATAGGTCTTACAATCATATGTCCATTTGTCCATTTACATATGTGATAAAATCAAACTCCATAAAAATACTTACAATTGTATCCTTCGCATATAATGTTATGAAACATCAACTTGTTTCATTGCCAACATCCATCTTGTTCAAAATACAATTAGACAAACCAAGTACTCATTTTACTTGACATCATAAAAACATAATTTTGCACCAAACTAAGATAGGTAAGCATTAAATCTGATAGACTCCTCAAATCTCAACCTGATATTAGTATTTACAGGCATCCAAGTGGAAGATTTATCTATCTACGTACAAATCCATGTTTCTCCATGCATGTTTTGGGCCAAAGCCACATGTTTCAAGATGACTCTTCATTTTAAGTCTTTCCATGATTACTGTGTTCTTGCAACAAGTTTTCATTCTGCACAAGCTTCGACTCAAACCAAAATTAGATACAAAAACTTTTTCTCTAACACCTTGGATTCAAAGTGAATGAAAGGAAGAAAAGGCTACAATAATCCATGAAAGAAGAATGCGGAGAAACATATAATAGAATAGTTGCAAACAAATGAAATAAACAACAAACAATTAAACAACACAATTTCCCAAGGAAAATCAAGAGAGAAAACACCACACTCTAAATCACACTTAATGTATTATTCAACAACTAAATGGTTACAATATAGAGTCAAGTGGAGCTATCAACAAGAGTAATATGTTGAAAGATCCTTCTTTCTTGGCTCTCAAATCAAGTCTACGCTATGCACTCCAGGACAACACTAGCTACCTAGGCCTACACAAGCCAATAGACCAACTACTAGGTATATTGCATGCCTATTTCATGAAACATCTTACAATTGAGTATCCCAAGCCATTAAATAGTCTTCATCATATGAAATACAATGAGAAAATACCATGGGTTATCCAATACCATGTGTCTAAAGCATAGATAGTAAACCCATCATTGATTCTATCAAGGTTATCCTACTAATCCATATGATATGCAGGGCTCAGTGTGTGTGTATGTGTGTGAAAAACAACAATTCTAAGATTATACGAAAGAGTCACACGCTAATAAAGTACATCCTAGATATAATTTATAAATAATCTCATAAACATGGATCACATCACTTAGTAACATTTAGATAATAACATAAATTTTCCAGCATAACCAAACTCAACCAAATAGGACAAAAATATCAAAATTCAACTCCATTTATATGGTGAATAGTTCAATACAATTCGATATGGTTGGTACATGTGATAATCACAACTCCAATATGGTTAGCAGTTTGAAGTGATATTTTCAATAACTACATGATGAAGAGCATCGAGAGCATGGCTACGAGTATGTCAAAGAACCCAAGATGAGGATGATTATGATGGTGATGCGGGGGGAATAAAGGTACAAGTATGCAGATTATGATGGAAGAAGGAAGAATGGTTGATGAACTATGATGTATTCCCCCTATGAACTATGATGGATTCCCCCTACCAAACTGACACTCTAATGGAAATCCTGGATGGATTCACCTCTGGTCTAGCTAGGGTGGATACTACACCACCGAAACTAAACTTTAATGGTGGAAGAGTTTTGATAAACCCTAATGAAATAATGGCTCCAAGAACACTTCCAAAATGAGAGGTAAAATCATAATACCAAAGTGAGGCTCTACTCCTCCTTTTATCCTTTTTCCATTCCTCATAGAATTTTCCCCTTTTTGACGAGATCAAATGTAACTTCTAGAATTTTCCCCTTTTTGACTAAATCAAATATAACCCTTATTTTCCCTCCAATTTTCACTTTAAGATTAAAATTCACTTTAATAATGGTCAAGTAACTTATTATTCTAAAGTTACATTATTTCTCTAACGTTACATTAGAAACATAACATATCCTAACTAAGTGACATTAAATGACCCCCTTTTTACTCATTTTTCTCCACTCACAAGCCACATAAGTCCCTTCTACTACAAAATAGGGAAACCCAATAATGGGGACATGACAAAAAAACCAAAAAAATACCTAAACTAATGCAAATGCAGGATAGTGAGGCTCGTTGAATTATTTTAATGTAGCTATGCTCAAACTAAACAAGATTAAGAAATGATCCATAAACCCAAAAAAAAAAAATCTTGGATTTGGTCTACGATGTATAGTGGGTAGATGTAGTATAGCTAAAAATATATTCTAAAACAATTCACAAGCCCATATATCCATTTGAATGACAATAGCATGTCTACAGATAGGCCTTGAAACTTCTCACTATGACACAAAAAAGTTTCAACTATGACAATAACCAAAATTTTGACTAAAAACATTTTTTTGGCATAAAAAAGGGTTTTCACTTGAAAACGTTTTTCAAACAATCAATCTCTAATCACCCTCGAGCACATAATTTCAATTCCAAATCAACACGATTTATTATATTTGAATTTCAATTGAATAATAAGTTCAATAAAACGGTGGAAAAATGATGCTTCAATGGAAAACTCCAAAAATATCATTTTCCTTGCCGTCTTGTTGCAAAATACTAAGGAAGATTTCGGATTTTACCATTAAATTTTTAAAATATGTAAAATAACAAAACTATTTTCCATGTTTCACTACAAATTGGAACAAATCGTCATCAGTACACCCATATATATGTTCCAAAATATCCCAAATGTACATTCATTAAAGAAAGGTCACACCATTCTCAAGTACATAATGGTAACTTGTACCCAAAGAACGTAGTAAAAAACTCATGCCCAAATTACAAAATGTCAACTCATGGTGAAGGTATAATATCCACATGATGAAAATGATAAATGGAGGAACTTATTGACCCATCCACCCTCTCCACTACCATACGAATTTCCAAATGTGATCTTCCTTTTCTTTATGCTCGAGGAAGCTTGGCGCGTGTGTCGAGTATTATTGTTCATGTCTAGAGATTGGAAACAAAACAAAATTCCATTTATTATCTGTAGTTTTAAATATAAACATATGTATAAATCATGATTACAATTAAATATAAAAATAACCCACCACAAGTGAGGTAAATAGTCTTAATTCTATTGATCTCTTTCAAGTTATTTCCTTCTTCTCAACCTAAGTTTCTCTCATTGCAAAATTTATAAGAAAAAAGTTAATGAAAAATTCTCATGCTTACAATGAAGTTCATATTTTCTAAAAAAAAAAAGATTCATCAACTATTGATCTAATCAAGAAAACCATGGTAAATGTTGGAGATTGGCGTTATTGGCTAGGAGGTGTAGTCATTGTAGAATCTTTTACTCTGAGGTAGCAATGGTATATGTAATGATGCTAGATAAAGCACTAATAGAATCCATAGTAGAAGACACACTCCTAGTAGAGGAAATAATGATATATTTAATATGATATATGTTTCACCAATAGAATCCACAACAATGCAGTTAATAGTGGTATATTTATTTTAAAATAAAGTGAAAAAATAGGACCATGAAAAATGGCGATGGATCCAATGACATTGCAATGACATTATAAGAGGAAACAAAATCCCTAGGTGTAGTGGCACTATAAGGGCCAACCAATGGTCATTTTAATTATGATGGAGACGAGAAAGGATAAAATATCATTAGTGGCTACAAAAAGTAGGTGTTAAATTAGTTAGAGGCATAAATTGACAATCATAGGACAAAACCAAAATATACCTGAAAGTGTGCATGAGGTGGATCAGTAAGAACTCCCATTTGAAATTGGAAACACAAGGTAAGAAAATAGTTAGGAATTAGTAAAACACTAATAAACTTTAACCATATAATATTTTTACCATTTTCTGATTAAACCTCTTTTCTTATTGATACACAAAGGAATGCATATATGGACATGTGTTCTTTCAATGTGCATTCCTTCCTTTAGATGATTAGTTGGAGAGTGATGTGGCATAGTTTCTTATTAGTTTAAAAGGAAACATGGCTATTTTAAAAGAAACATAAGCACATTCCTATATTCCCCATTACCAATTTTTAGTACATCAAATTCATATGAGGGTTGAAGGATATTAGGATATTATCCTAAAAGGATCAATATGTAAGAAACCTTCTTTTAAATATTAAAGAAACCATATCAGCAATAGTTTGACACGTGAAGTCTGACACGTGGTGCGATCATCTATAAGGACTTTGACGAACTCCTCATCCCACATTTTGACAACATCGGGTGATGCAATGGGGCATCAACAACATGGTATTTGCAATATTGAATGCCCAAGTCTTCCATCATCATCTTTATGATGCCTGAAGTCGATGCCACCTCCATCTCCACCTCAAATATTTCGCCATCCCTGCTCTGCAATTTCACACTATTATTATTGTTGCATACTTCGTCAACCATAGGCATCATTGACGCATCCATGATTTGAGCAGATGGATAGAAGATTCGTTTGCTGTTGGAAGCCTCTTATCACCACAATAGTTGCAGCCGATTCTGCTCCAATCTTTATATAGCCAGAGGAATTGTTATGAATGGCAACTTTTCTCAATTCCTAGTTTTCGTTTGAGTAGGGCAAAAATAATAATAGGAATTTTATAATGGAGTATCCCAGGTCATTAGATAGGCAGGTCATTAGATAAGCTTTGATAATATAAAAGTATGGACAAATATCATGGATTAATCAATACCATGTGCCCATAAACTAAGAAATATAACTCATTATTGGTTGTATCCAAGGTTATCCTAACCACTCTATGATCGAGTCAAATTAACCCATCATTGATCATTGATTGTAACGAGGTTATCCTAACAACTCTAAGATCATAATAACCTGAAAATTAATTTTTTGTTTATATTATTAATCATAATAACAATTTTTTAAATATACATTATAACAATTTATACTATTGTTGTTTGAGCTTTGTGGAGACACCCATCATCATGGACAAGAGTGCTTGGGTGGATATTTATAGGATTAAAAA